>VYZM01020063.1:204866-221158 GCA_013398915.1 Dromas ardeola
GCCAAGCGGCCTTTGGGCCTCCAGCCCCCAGAGGCACCTCAGGGAAAGTGTCGAGGCCCCTTGGGAATCTGATATAAAACATCACGTCAGCCTGGACAGGGATTTGGGAAGGGGAGGGAAACCGCAGTGCCCTTCAGCTTCCTGTGTATTTACTGGCCTTTCGTGCCGTCAGCAGCTGTGGTAGTTACCGGTGCGCCAGAACACTGTGTCTCAGTAACAGGCAGTTGTAAATTGAGAGAAAGAGTGTTGGAATAACTGTTCGTTTTTCATTGCCTCTTTTTTTTTTCTTTTTTTCTCTCCTTAGGTAATTCTAGAAGCTATGGACATACTCTTTAGAATAAGAGGAGGCTTGGATCTTGCGTTTCAGCTGGCGACTACTGATGGTGTGTCTATAAGACTATGATATATTTCTTAATAAAAGGTTATTTATGTAAATGTTAGTTAGCTAGTTACGATGTTTATTGTCTTGGCGTTTCACCAGATATTGAGTGCTTTTTCCCAGACCTGTAAAGATTAAGTACAAAAATGTTGTTCTTTAGCTCCTTTAATGTTCTTACAGCCTTTTTCCGTCGTATGTTTTTATTTTAATTTGAAGTGAAGTTTAAGTTGTTGTTTTCAAGTAATCTTATTTACATATTTTTCTGACTTACGGATATGGTGATGGGATCACTTTTCAGTTTGAATCCAAAGCTGGCCCTGAAATTCCAAGCAAATGGATAGTAGTTTGATGAAAATGATTTCATTATAATAGGATTATATTAGCAATACAGTTTTGAGATTGTGGTCCAGTCTTTCTAGAGAAATGGAGAAGATGAACAAGCCAACCAGTTACTCTATTGAATTTAGGCGGGATTGGCTATTGCAGTTCCACGTGGAATTGGCACAAACCATACGGCGTTAAGAGGCTCCTGTAGTCCCACATTCTTACAGTGAGGTGACATTCACTGCAGAAAGTTTGCTCAAAGCTATCGGCAGCCATTGAGCTGTCACGGGGCAGAGTGTGGAAGGAGGGTGTCTTTAGCTCAGCTGTAGCTCATTCTGCATTTTAAAAAGACATGTCTGTACTAGAAACTCTGAATTCAGTGTGGGTGAACCTTGAAAAGGCACTGGGGCTCATTTCAGTTCACAGCATGGAATAGAAGTGTTGATTAGGTTGGCCTAATGCATAGTAGCTTTCTGTGAATTGCATCCTCAGAGAAAGGTTGTTTATTTGACTTTGTTTACAGTGTAGTGAATTCTAACAACAGCAAAGCAGAGTGATATTCAGATTGCCCAGGTGCATGCTGTTCACACCTGTTAGTGTGTAAATATGGCAGACTGCTCTTTGAAGGCACTGAGTCTTTCTTTTGGAGGAGATTTAGCTAAATATGTTGGGTTTTGTTTGATTTTTCTACTATTGTAGTTTTTACAGGCTTCTGGTGCAAAAGTCGACTAATAGTGGCCAAATCTAAGTTAATGCGTTAAAGAAATACAATTCAGCATAGCCTTTGATAGCTTGTTAGGCATTGTATACCTCGTTGTATTCTGAGTAATGCTTGTTAATCTCCTCAGTGAGGAAAACAGTGCTCGTAATGTGCTAAAGTTGCTCTGTTATATCCAGTATTGGCTCAGGTTGTAAGGAGTGGGTGAAACTTAAAGTCAAGTTGTGCTCTGAAGGACAAATATCCACACAGATAATGAAGATTCAGGCTGACCAGGGTGCGGCTTACAGTTACAGGTGTATGTTGACCAAAATTTGTCTGCAGTGGGAGTGTAGGCCCTGCTTTTCCAAAAACTTACTATGCTTTTGGTTTATATTCATGGTTATTGATATGAAGTCAGAAATATGTCACTCGGATTGAATCTTTCCAGGATTTAGTCAAAAGATTAAATACAAGCATACGTAGAAGTTTGTACGTAGAAGTTTGTACGTAGAAGTTTGTACGTAGAAGTTTGTACGTAGAAGTTTGTACGTAGAAGTTTGTACGTAGAAGTTTGTACGTAGAAGTTTGTACGTAGAAGTTTGTACGTAGAAGTTCTTTTGCAACTGTAGGCTTGGTTAAGAGTTATTGATGTGAGAATTGACTATGGTATAGGTTATTCTTCTGTAATTCATTCAGCTCTCTATATCTGCCAGCATCTGAGAGGAAACAGTATGCTTTTGTTCAGGCAGGTATGAGTGTGAATGTTTGAGACAGACCTGCAAAGTGAAATCTTACTCAGTTTTTGTTTACATAGCCATTTTCCTGCCCATAACAGCTCTTAGGGTTTTATTCCAAGTCAAAACGTAGATTTTTTTTTTTTTTTTAAATGCATGCCCAGCAGCTGTAACAGGTGAGGGAATTTTCTAAGCTAATCGTATCTTTATGTGTTTCAGAGGCATCAACAAAAAAAGCATTAGGATATGTTTTCAGTGATCTTGCAAACAAACTGTCCTCAGATGTTCTTGTATTGAGAATTCGCCACAGTTCAGTCTATGTGTGGCCTAGCAGTGGTATGAACACTGTTCCAGAGCTGACTGACGATTCTGCTTGTAAGGAGATAAGACGATTTATACAGTGAGTATATTTAAAAATACATAATTTTAAACATCGATTAATTTCGTATTATAGCAATGTTTCTTTCTGTTGATGCTTCAGGTTTGATCAAGATGATGAGACCAAACGAAAGCTTGGCAAAAAAAAGGATAAAAAGTTACAAGATACAGTAAGTGTCTCACCACACTAATAAATTACATCAGACGACCTATCATTTAAAAAATTTTAGATCTGTCCTCCATAGGCTTTTCTGTACACAAATAGGCATTGACATGACTTAAAAGAATCCTTTTAAAATCATTGAGACTCAGCGTGAATGCAGAGATCCATCTACGGTAGATTAGCAGATAGATGTTTGTCTTTAACATTACTATCTTTTTTTTCTTTAAACACAATTATTTCATTACTGAGTTTGATACCAAATGTCTACAACGTTACTTTTTCCTTCTTGGTGCGCGTGTTGTTGGAGGTGTACTAGCGGTGTCTTCACTCTCTGCAGCAGCAGATAGTCAATGTAGACCTCATGTTGGAAATGACATCTTCATTAGCTGCTTTGGCTCCTGTCATTGAAAGGGAAAAAAAGGAACACCACTACATTAATATGACATTGCCAGTTGATGTCGTTGTATCAGTTTCTCCAGAAGAACCATGGGGAAAGTAAGTGTTATCCTGAACTTGTAATTTTTCAGCTTCATTTCTGCTTTTTCTTGAAATAGTGACGTAAAGCTCTCATATCCTATCATTAATCAGTTAATTGAAGTAGTGTGTAGTATTTTTGTAATGGAATTTAACTGTTCAAATAATAAATGCTTCGGTAGACAGTTGTTAGCTTTAATAATCTTGAGGAAAAAATCCTTTTGCTATCTACAAAAAATTCAGTTTATCCATGTCTGATTGATTTGATAAATTGTAACCATTGCCTAGCAAGGAATTAAGAAAGTCAGGAAAATGTTCTATAAATTCTTGTAAGTATGTGAGTGTGTATAAGAGTGAGAGTTGGAGTGTGTTTGATGAGCCCTTGTAATCTTGGTACTACGTTAGGGGCTGCAGCTGGGTGGGTGGGGGTGGAAAATGATGAGTCTTCCTCTGTATTTTTTTTCCTTGCCTTTTTTCTGTAGGATTTGACTCTGAAGGATGCTAAATGGGGTGGATAAAATGAAAAAAAAAAAAAAAACATATAGTCACAGATGTAACTTTTATTTTGTCAAATGCTAATAATGGTTGTGTTTCTGATATGAGAGCTGGGTACCTGCAGTTTGGAGGCCTGAATCGTTAGGGAGTGGTTTCTGTGTACAGATGTGCTTTGAGTAAAGCACCGTGAGGTTCTGTCTCGCTTTGTGGGAGTGGAAGCATGGAATTAGTTAAGTTCATCAGACCAGGTGCAAATATGCACATAAGTATTGTGTAACTATCAGAGCTATGAGAGAAAATGATCCACCATCACTGTTCCACTTCTCAAATATTCTCCCTTATACTTCACAGGGTACAAAATCTCCTGGTGAAAGCAATTCACAGGCAATTAACTGACATGGAAAGATGTATCATGAAATACATGAAGGGAACATCAATTGTGGTACCAGAACAATTTCATTTCATGTTACCAGGAAAAAATCATCTTGTAACAATCTCGTATCCTATGGGTATTTCTGATGATCAACTGGAAAGCTACAGAAAGGTAAAGCCCACAAATACTAACAGAACCTGATTTTTAAATTATTTTTTAGTTGTTATTATTGTAACTGAAGCAGTGGTAAAGCTTTTCGTTTAGCCAACATAGAATAAATACTAACAGACACTGCTACTTTTAAAATTTACCTTTATTATAACTGAAGCAGTATACTGAATACGGAAGCTTTATTTGTTAGAAGTTCTTTTATAAAATGCATCAGATCTCATTTTTGTAAGGGAACAATAGAAACTTTAAAACTACATAGGATTTGGTTTAGATGGGTTTTACCTGAATTATACTTCTCATACTGGATTCTTTGAACATCTCCACTTTGTTGGTAGAATATCAGATTACTTGTAGTGTGTTACTGCCTTCAGGCTTTAACACGTGTTCTGAAAGGATTAGGGTTGGGGCTTTTTTGTTTGTTTTGGTTTCTTTCCTGGGGTTGTGAGTTGTTGGTTTCATTTGTTTGTTTTGAGGGGCTGCTTTTTGCAGCTCACAGCTGACCAGCCTTAGCTAGTTTTTGTTTGTTTGTTGCTTTCTGGATTGGCACATCTAGAAAAAGGAGTATGGATGATGTGGAAAATGTTCTGATGTGGCAGTGCATTCCGATGGAGAGGTGTGCCTGGCCGATACCAGTTCAGGTCACACAGTTACACATACTGAGAGTGGGGAAAGTGTCTTCTGCTGCCTTAGAGCTGTAGAATCCAGAGGGATTTTTCATTTTCTTCTTCCCTGCGAAGCATTGCTGTGTATGCAGAGCCTCATCTGTTCCGTGCATTTGCCAGAGGCCTGAGGCATCGGGGACACATTAAGTCTTTCCCGCTCTCTGTCTTCTGCTCACTCTTACCCACTGATTGCCAAGTGTCGCTGTAGCTAATGTAGTTGGGTTCAGTGTTAGGTCATCTGCATAAAATGTATTTATTACCTGTGTTACATGCATTATCCCAGATGATCTCATCATTCCTTTCACTCTTAAGCTCTGTGAAAGAAGGCGATATGTCTCTCTAAATGTGGCTGCTGTGTTGCAAACAGTGCTTAAGAGACTTGAAAATAGACTGAATCTGCCTAAACCGTAAGCTCAGTATCTGTCTCAGTATGTGGTATTTGGATGTCTTCAATATTAGTTAAGATTATTATAATAAGATATAATTCAGAGTGCGTGTATCTATACTACTACATAAATAAAACTGTAATCCTTCTCTACTATGGTGTATTTTGTCATACTTTCATAAGACACTTGTCACTCACGATATCTTCGGTGGGGCTGCAGCGGCAGGCGTTGTGTAACAGGACCGCATAAAGTAGTGGCCCCTGTAGATAGGAGGTAAGGCTGCATGAGCTTCCTTCGAGAGCTGAGATCTAGCAGTAAACGTACATGCTGAATGTTTAATTAAGCAGATTTTAATATATTAATTTGCTAAGCTATGCTGTTACAATTGTTTACCTCTTTATCGTTACTTACGATGTGGTGTTTCTTTTAATACAAAATTTGAATTGTGCTCTTTATTTTTATTCGAACTTGCACGTAGGAATTGCATGGGTTATTCAATCTGCCTTGTGACAGACCATATTTCAAGAGAGCAAATGCTTATCATTTTCCAGATGAACCATATAAAGATGGATATCTGAGAAATCCACACTCACATCTTACTTCACCGGGTGCGGAGTCTGGTATGGTAAGTTTGAATTGAAACATTTGCAAGAAAGTATTTTTATTTTACTTGAGACTTGTAATTTAGATAGTCAGTATTGCATAGATGAGAAAGTCAAGTAACTGACTCGGCCTTTTAAGCAAAAGGGCTCCCCCGCACAAAATGGCATTGCTTTAGCTGTATTTGTCCCAGAGAAATGGCATTTTCTTGGAAAAGGATGTACATGTTTTCAGCGCATATTTTAAAAGTTTCTCAGAACCAGGGCAAGAAACTAAATCTATGAATGGAGATGTTTAGGAGACAAAAACAGGAGGAGCAATCATGTGAATAGCAACCCTTCAGTTTCTTCCAAAGATTTGCAGTCCCCAACCAAAAGCTTTTTACAGTGCAAACAACACGTCGTATGACTTCTCTGCAAATTGATGCACGTGTGATCAGATGCATGTGTATTCTCTTTCTCTGCAGGTTTATTTAGTACATGGTGTGTATAGTTACCACCACTATATGCAGGATCGGATTGACGACAGTGGCTGGGGCTGTGCCTATCGGTCTTTGCAGACAGTCTGTTCTTGGTTCAGGCACCAAGGTTACGTTGATAGACCTGTACCAACACACAAGGAAATTCAACAGGTACAGAATGCTTAAGCAGATTCATTATTTTATGCATATTTGTCTAGAGAAGTTCATATAGATTATTTTTAAAATAGCAACCTCGTGTGTTTTAGACTTTGGATTTGTGTGGTATTTCCAATTTATCTTTTAAATTGAACTATAGTAGTTCTTATTTTTAACAAGTTCTATTACGGGTGATCTGTCTCCATATGTTCATCAGCGTTCGGTGACATTATCTGTACAAATAAGATTCATTAAAATAGTCTTCTAAATATTTCCTTGGATTAATGTTCTGTTAGAATCTCAGATTAGGACATTTCCATTGTTTTTGCCAAATGAGAGAAAAGAACGAATCCAACGTGTCATATTAAAATCAGTTTTAAAACTGACTCTTGTCTTCAGTGACAGCTGGATTAGTCCCCGGATGCTATGCATTGATTTACTGCCGCCTTTTGCAACTTTGCCTTTGAGAGTAGTGGGCTTTTCCTGCTTTTTGAATTCTCCTCTGCTTCTATTGTGAATTCGAATGCATGTCTGTCTGTATTCATTTCTGTTATCAGCACTGAAGAAGAACTGTAGGCTCGGGTAGCTAATACTGTATGCCTAGCAAGAAATACTGCAGTTATCTTCAGTATTCTCAAAATAGTTCTTTGTGTTGTATTTATTTACTGAACGTTTCTAGCAAAGTGTGATTCAGTCCATAAAATAACTTTCATCATACCTAACCAGGGATGTGAGCACTAAAGTTAAAACTGCGTTCCTGAACACTTCTTAGTCCACACTTAAACATAAAAGCAACTGAAGTCTGTGCACTCCTGTAATATGTTTAGACATCTAGAAGAGGGCAGGAGCCTTCAGGAGACTTTGTGGGCATTATATCCTGAGCAGAAAAGGCCTCTCTCGAGTGCCATGTGTAACATAGAAGCCTGAATGGAGAAGAGTTTAAAATAAACCACAGCCTTCAGTGTATTTCAGTGGCCTTTTCCTCAGACCACTGTTTTGTGGATCCTTTTCTGAGATGCTTTGAATGGGAATCCAGGTGAAGTGGCTTCTGCAGTACAACAATGCACTCCATGATTAGACAGCTCAGTGCTCACCACCCCAGGGCTGTATTTTGTATTCTGTGCTTATAGGCACTGTCTGCATTCGTGTTCAAGTGACAATTCCAGAACAGAACCCCAATGAATGAATTCAACATCCATTTGCCTGCTTTTGACCAGCTAGGTTCAAAACGCATTCCCATATAAACCATCTTTGTTCACAAAAAGTGGTGGAATTGCCTCCTGTGTGTTGTTGACGTTTGTTTTTCTTCTTCATCGTGATGTTGCAAAGGCCCTGGTGGATGCTGGAGACAAGCCTGCGGCATTTGTTGGGTCACGTCAGTGGATTGGTTCCATTGAGGTACAGCTTGTTTTGAATCAGCTTTTTGGAATAACATCCAAAATACTATTTGTCAGGTAAGAGGCAATATCTGTTTAATAGCTCAGTAATTACTAAAAAGACTGAAGGCCTTAAAACGCAAATCGCCATTACAATACATGGGAGAATAGGGACAGTAAAAGAGATAATAAATATTTTAAGGGTTCCTTGTTCGTAAACCCTGTACTCCTGCCTTTGGTTGTGCTCAGTGCTTACAGATGAAGGGGTTGCTAAATTTCCTGCGGGCTTGGGGTTCCAGGTTGCAGTTGCTGTAAATGGCTTAACAATACACAAACTGATGCGGAATTCAGCCTCTTCCTTTGCACCACAAATATCCTAAAAGAGCATGTGACCATGGTGATGGCAATTCTTAACAGTAGGAAAATAGTTCAGTGCTTCAATATTTTGTGAAGCTTTATACAGCCAATTTTAATCTTGTTTGTTCCAGAGCTTATATTTGCAGCTGATCCACCTATTATTTACAGCAGCTGTGACAGGCCCTGGCAGTATGAAGGCTTTTATTCCTGCACATAAGAATATAGAATAGATTCCTCTGTGGATGGGGCAGAATTGCTCGTAGCGCTGCTACAAGGGAGCATCAGTGTTTGTCAGGATTATGACAAGCCAGCATCACTGCCACGCTGAGAAGAAGTCATGCGTCTGTTTCAGCTGGTCACTGGCAGTGGAGAGCATTTTTGTCTTGGGCTTATTTCTAGCTAGCACCTCTAATCCTCTGTGGAAATCAGACTTCTCAGCTGCACCAGCAGCATTAGCACTGAATCCGTTACTGTAAAATCCACCGTTTCCCAGAGTTCTGGTTCTTTATTCTACCTGCATTTAATCCATCTCTCCAGGAACTCAGGAAGCAGGCACGCAGGCTTTCTTCTGGGTTTTCAAAAGGTTAACTGCTACATGAAGAAATACAAAGACAAGATATTAAAAATACCTGTATTAATTTCCTTGCCTAGCTTCTTTGGGAGCACTGTCAGTCTTCTGAGGGGAATATGAGTCTCTGTCAGACATGATGTCTTCAGCTCCGAATCCTGGGGTGCCTGCACGTATTGTGTGTGTGTGTGCACCTTTCTCTTCCATGTCGACTTCTTTTGTCCTGTGGTTGAAAAGGAGAGTAGGGAGGTGATAACAAAGCTAAATGCAGTGTTGCTTTGAACAGATTGCTAATGTTGTTTGAGATTAGATTTTTTTAAAGCCAGCTTGGGTATGAATGCTGCGATTGCCTGTGCAATTACAGTGGAAACCTGTCTTAAGAGACATCGTTATAAACACCTTTACCAGCTCCTTATTTTTGTTGTTTCTGATGAAGTTCTGTTACTTCAGACAGATGTAGCCAGCCTGTTTTTCAGCTGCTGGGAGGGACCCGGTGGGGTTTACCAGCTGTCCCCACCGTGGGAGACAGGCAGCAGACACGTTACAGAACCTGGGTGACTCCAGGTGCTCCAGCAGCAAACTGGGCTTACAGCAGATTCATTGGTCCAACCAGAATCTGTAAGTTCCACTAAAAAACTTCTTTTCGGATTGTCCCTGGGCGTTTACACAGAAAAACTCTTAAGCCACTTTCCAATCACTCACCTATGCAGTTAACAAATGTAATGGATAATTAGAGAATTAAGTCTAGTGAGGATAACAAATCTGTTGTTGTTTTTCTTACCTAGCCAGGGTTCTGAGCTAGCGTTGCAGGGAAGAGAGCTTGCTAATCATTTCAAGACTGAAGGAACTCCGGTTATGATTGGTAAGTGCTCGAGTAGCGAAGGATGCCAGTGAAAGTGCGTGGCCTCCCTATGCTGAATTTCATTTCAATTAAAACTCCTTCAGTTTACTGTACAAGAGTTAATCAAGACTCTGTATTAATTAAAAATTATGCGTTTCCCAAGGGAGCCTGGAGAATGATACGATTCAGTCTGGCTGGTGTCTTTTCACTCCGTATTTCTCCCAAGCTCAGAATTAAACGTGGTAACTAAAGTCAATCTAAATGGTGGTGTTAAAAACTGCTGTTCAAGTCAGAACTCAAGAGCTGCCTTCTGCTCACTGGAGGAGCGGAAGTTCATACAGTTCCTCAAAACTTACACAGAAGAGAAATAATTATCTGGCTTTGAAGGGAAGGGTGTTACCCAAATTCTTTTTAAGACCAGCTTTAATAATCTGAAATGTTGGTAACATAGGAAATGCCATTCATAAGAACGCTGAAACTTTAATTGAACTATTTCCAAGGTGGCTGTGGTTTAGAAAGTAAAGACTATCGAAAATACCATTTTCAGCTCTAATAAAACTTCACTTTTAGCAATTTTTGCAATCCGTATTTGGCACTCCATAAAGGTAGCGTTACTCTCTCAAACTAGAGGTGCCAGAAGTCCACATTTTGGTTTGAAATATTCTTGGCCTTCCAGCAGCCTCTATTGTCTGAATTTCAACAATTTAGAATCCTATATTGAAAAATCTAGTCTGTAACTTATCCTTCCCTGTAATGCTCTTTTGTTGATCGGTTTAATTTTTGTTGGGGGAGGGAGCAGAGGTTGGCTTTTTGGGGTGGGTTTTGGGGATATTTTTTTCGCTTGTGTTCTTTAGGGGTTTTTGCAATTCTTCTGTTGTGTGGAGCAATTACTGCAGCATCCCAAGGAGGTGAACTCCTGCTATCTGAAAGAAACATGCAAGGGTCCACCTGTGGACAGCTTGTCAAAATGTCCCCTCTCCACTTTTGCGGTCTGCAGAAAGGGGAGTTGGAAATTACTTCTCTGCCCCTCGTATCCATTGATGGGACCTAGTAGAAAACAGCAGCTAACCCTTATGCAGAAATTCTGATTTCTGTTCTAATTGTAGTCCTTTTACAACCAGGAAGTTTTCCACATTCCTTTTCTACAGTTAAGTTTCTTAAAAAGTGAGCAAAACCGATGTTTGAAATATTCTTGACTTCATCGGGCAGAAGTGATGAGGATTTAACCCGCCTTGCTGACGTGGAAGAAATTTGGAAAGTAAATTCTCTAGTTGTAGTAAGTAAAGCAAAATAAGTAATCTTCCCTAGTTGTAGTAAAGATACATTGCTTAATAATGTGAAGAATCTTGCGTAGGGCAGCTTCAGAATCATTTTGGTAACCAAGCTAATCTGTTCACAGAAAGTGGTGATGTACTTTTATTTTAGGCTTGCACACTTAGCCAATCTCAGTGAAAAATTTTGAGCAATTTGTGTTTCTCCTACATCAGGTGGAGGTGTTTTGGCTCACACGATACTGGGAGTGGCTTGGAATGAGATTACAGGGCACATAAAATACTTGATTCTAGACCCGCATTACACTGGAGGAGAAGATCTGCACGTTGTTTTGGAAAAGGTGAGGCTTGATGCACATAAATATACACACACACATATGTATCTATATACATATATTTTGGCATTAAACAAATAATGCACAGCCAAATACAAATTGGCCCTTCTACGGCTTCTGCATTCCTTACGGAGCAAGTGCTGATCCCAGTTAACCTGCAAATACGCTTCTTACTGTGAATTTCTGAAACTTAGTGTCTTCAGAGAGGACATACTGTGTCAGTTAAAGTTACTACACTACAAAGAAAAGTTCTTTACTTTCTCTGAATTAGACACTCTCCCCTTTTACCCAGTAGTATATACGATACTTGTGTTCGGAATTTTGGATGGCACAGGAGCATCTGTTCAGCCTGTTAAATGCTGTTGCCGAAGCAGAGAAGTTAACTATTTATTGAAAATCTAAAAAATCTTTAAAAATCCAACACTAGGCATTCTCAGATCAGGCCTTAAACTAAGTTTAAAGGGCAGGTACTGTTTTCAAGCAGCTGTTTAGGAAAATGCTAAAGAACTGAAGGGTATCTAATGTTTACATATTTAAAGCTACTAAAAGGGATGACACAGCACATCACAGAACAGTAAACATAGTGTCAGAAACATAAACTCTGAACGTGGCTAAATCATCCTATAGGTGTTAAGTAATCAGTTTCTTTTCTTAATATTAAATGGCACAAAGCAACTTTTCTTTCCTACCTTTATTTGATACCCTTGGGTTGGGCCCAACTAGAAAAGCTGTTGAAGAAACACTTTGCTGGCCCCATAATGACTGAGGTTTGTAGCGCTCTTCTTCAAAAAGGCCTCATATAATTAAGTGGTAAAGAGGTTTGTTAGACTGTTTTTCGGCTAAATCACCATCAACGGCACATCCCCTGATACCAGGAGCGCTGTTTGGCTCTGAAACACCAGCTGTTACCAAAGAAGGCAAGAATTCTTCAAGATGAGAAATGGAAACTCTGAGAGTGATAGGAGTTTCAAAATCGTATCAGTCTCTGTAGCAGCAGATGGTAGCGGGAAGTTGGGGGGAGGGGGGGAAGAAAGATATGCGGCTTTTTAGGAACTGAGCTGGGATGGGGGGGGAGGAAGGGGGAGAGAGGAAGACTCTTGTGAAGTGTTTTCCCTTTATGTGTTTCCAGGCACATAGAGAACTGTCTGAAAATCGTGTGTCATTGCATTCTGTAGATGTTTGAAAAGAATTCATACAGCTTAGATAAAAGTCGGTAAAATAAAATAGATCCAATAGATAGGAAGAACAGAATTCACAGTAGATTTAAACACTGTCTTGCTTTTTCTTGGACAGGGCTGGTGTGGATGGAAGGGGCCGGAGTTTTGGAACAAGGATGCCTATTATAACCTGTGCCTACCTCAACGACCAAAAACTATTTAAATTCCCCTCTTAGGCTGGAAGGTGCAAAGCCAGAATGCTACCTGAGCTACATACAGCTGTCTTGTTATTTGTCGGAGTAATGCTCTAAGGCCATCAAAACCCAGCTGAAATAGAAACGTTGCTTGAGTAATTTAAATTAAGAAATTATTTTTTTTTTTTAATGAAACCTGTAAAAATAAGAGTTAGCTGCTGTGAATTGTATTTCTTATAAATACATTTATTAGGTAACTAATACTCTCTGCTTTTGGCTAGGACAACTTTATATAGCATTTTTTGTTACCTTAAATCTGTACAGATTAAATACCCAAATCCTTTTATTTAATGGAATTCATTCTTGCCAAAAAGATGAACTACCTTTCAGGTTGTGTTATCGCCAGCTGTCTTGTGCACTGTGGGTCTGGTCAAAGGCATCGTTGGCTGCCGGTACTGTTGATAACAGCGTTTTAGAAAAAGAGAGGGAGAAAAATGGCTGTATGTGCTGAATTTTATGAACTATGTAAATATGATTTAGGAAAAAAAGGTAAGAAAATGGTTTATGCTCGTTTATTTATAGCTGTATGAATACAACTATTCTAGAGAAAAACCCACAACACAACGGTCTTCTGTAAGAAGTAAAAAGAAAGGAGCTTTCCTCCTCCTCAGAAGGAGACCCTGTACCAGACACGCGTCAGCTGCGGGGTCCCCTCGTGTTTCTTCAGGCTGCGTCTTCCCCTTGATTTCGTTTCGGGATTACAGGCTGTCTCTTCTGTCAGCTACGAGACAAGATCTGTCGTAGGAACAAACAAGTCTGTATCTGCTGCCACCAAAACAGGAGGATACAGCTGGGCTGTCAGTAAGGATGCTGTCTTTGTGAGCTACTCCATCAGCAAAACTACCTCCCCTTTCTTTTTTTTCTTTTTTTTTTTTTCCATGTTGAAGTTGCCTTTTCAGTGGCCTTCCCCATGCGCTATCCGTTTTTGGTAAGACGGAATCACGGAATCTTCAGAGTTGGAAGGGACCTCTAGAGATCATCTAGTCCAACTCCCCTGCTAGAGCAGGAGACCATAACCCTGCATACCTGTGCACTACAGTGTTTCCTTCTGTGTTTGTTACGGAAGTTACTCGTAATCGCTGCCATCATTTAAAAACAAATGGAAATCAAAAGTCATGTGTTTAAAAAAAAAAAAAAGAAAATTGCATGGTTTTGATAAACAGGATTAGGGGAAGAGAAGCCTAACAGTGTTCCTTTAGAGTACGTATATTTCTGAAATAAGTGCATGCACATTATGACAGTTCCCTCCTGCCTCTCCCTCAGGAAAGCAGATATAAACTAAGTAGTGGAATATGAACATACCCAGTATCATTTTAAAAGGGGCAGAAATGCAGGTAAAGAGGCAATTTATCAATTCCGCACAATTATTTCAGTAAGTGACAGTTTTCACCTCTCGTTTAATACGGAAATAAATACGTTTGTGTAGTTACCAAAAGGTTTTTTTTCCTGAACAGCTTGCCAAGCAAAATTATTTAACAAACAAATAAAACACTGGTACCGACGCAGTGCTGGGGATGAAGCACCTCTCCGCAGATGCCAGAAATCCAGCGTCGCTGTTCATGCAACTGTAAAGACTCTTCTCAAAACCCACGTATCCAGAAGTAGCTTAAGAGTAAATCACCTTGGATGGCCCAAGAGGGTTTTTTAAAGCCTTTCCCTCCTCTGTGTCACCTCGGCAGTTCCTAGGTTTCCAGCCGCACCTGAGGCATCCCATCTTCCCAGCTGCAACTCTCTTCAGATTCCTGCTACTAATTAGTTCTTGAGCTTCCTGTCACACTTCGCTCCCCTCATTAGCGCCTGCAAAATGCCCCTCTGCCTCTGAGGAACTGGTAGTGGTGTGGGTGATCAACGCAGGTGGGACAGCCCCTCTTCGCTCTGCCTGTTGGATTGTTACCCGAAATAAAAGCTCTCGAAACCCAACGGAGTTCAGAGCGGAGATGCTGCTTTATTCGACGTCGGGTGCGAGGGGGAAAACCCACGAGTCTATCACACCTCAGCGGGGATATTCGCCCGTTATTTATACACAAAAGATTCTCATAATTCCGCCCGCCTAACACACAACTCCCCCTGGGCTTACGTATTCATTAGGATGACCAAAGAGCCGTTTTGCACATGCCTATTAAATTTTGCTGCGTCGGCAAAACACTTCTGCGCCAGCGTGGGCTTCTCGGCGGTGGTTTGGGTAAGGAGAGCCTTCCTCACGTTATCCTGTTAAGGCATTGAGTCCTCTCGGGACAGTACAAGCTTACTGTAAGTTTGCCAACTTCTTGAGGACGATAAGGATGTTCCTTGAAGTAGCCACAGCTCTGTCCCAGTTGGTACAGGAGCACATACTTGACGCATAAAAGAACCTTGAAGTGGTGAACTACTACTTGTTATCCCATCCGTGGTGATGAGCTACTTCTGGCTGTCTCCTCATTATCGCTGTCTGTAACATCAGCTCAGTGACTTAATCTCACACAGTCAGAAGGTCAGTAATTAGCTATTTTCTCACGCGGTAAGAAGGTCTGTAGCAAACAAACAACATTTCAGTTAGCCATGTGGTTATAAAGAAAGCAGAGGCCTGTCTTTGGTAATCTGCTTGGATTATCGCCCAATTCACTGGTGCTTTAAACACAGTTTTTATTTTCCCGGCGACTCCTAGAGGCTGTACCATCGACACGAAGCGCATGGGGGTGAGTCTGGGGAGGTTTTTTGGCACTTACAGAGGTCGTTTGGGGCCGCTGGAAAACAGCACACCCACCCCGCAGGCGTTACTCCCCTCTTCGGACTGTTGCCTCTGTCCCCATCGCTATAGAAACAGGTGGCACTGCCAAAAATGGATGACAATCATCTGGAAAAACAAGCTGGGATGCAGCTAGTGATTATTTTAAAAGCACCCTCGCAGCATTTTTGTATTATATCCCTTTTTATAAGAGAGACAGCCAGAAGCTAGCAACAGAAGTGGAAACAATCTTTTAAGTTTCAGGAGAAATCAACTTAAAACAGCATTTTCCCTCAAATATCCTTCTCAGTTTTGTAGTATCTATACAGGGAAAACAAACTACATTAGAAGGAACAGTTTCTGATCACTGGAAGTAGCGAAGCCCCGTTTTCCAGACTGGTTTCATGGCCTAGTGCCCTTCTAACTGAATTGCACTCAGGGTTTCTGTCATTTTTGCCTAAAATCGCTTTCTGCAGCGCCTTTTGGGCTTCTGTGTTTAATTTGCAATGGGACCGACAGGGAGTGGGAAGATCCGGCAGATGCCCAAACCGCAGCCTGTCCTATCCTGTCACGTATTTTCACATCATCCGGCGCTGGCCAACAGCTAGAAGTGTTATTTCTACAGACCCCTGGCCTACGGGACACCGTCTCTCTCCTTTCTTTCAGAAAATGGGCCAAAAATACCAACATCACTTTCCCTGTCTTCCTCCTCCTGCCTTGTTGAAGGACCCCTCTGGAGCGGTGCCGGATGCTGCCACAGCCCGAGCTGGGCTGCGGGGGGCTCTGGGACAGCAAGGGGGACAACGAACAACCGACAACCAACAACGGCCAACCGCCGCCGGCCGCCTCCAGGCCGCTGGCCACCGGGGCAGGATGAAGCTGCGCAGCGAGCACCAGCCCCGGGCCTGCAGCGCCCAGCCCGCCCCCGAGGCGCCAGGTAGAAGTCCAGCATTGGGGAATCCACCACCTCCCTG
>VYZM01020064.1:3855-64964 GCA_013398915.1 Dromas ardeola
AAAAAAAGACCCTGGAGACCTACCTTGCTTGGATTCTGTTCTGTCCTTAAGAAAGGGCTTTTGCTTGTGCATCACCAACAAAAGTTTGAAATTAATATTTATATAGTATTGCATTCTGATAGATATCAAGTACCCTAATCCCAAGCCAATTAAAGTCCATTAGACCAGGTAATGACTGAAGTCAGAGGGATCATCTGCATTTCTGAGTATCATCTGAACCTGAGTATTTTTTAAGGAATTGCTGTATTTGTCTCCAGATATCAATGCCCTGAGGTTTCATTTTTGTCAATGAACATCTATATGGGATTCAGCCTTTCGCATCTAGTCAATTTATTATTATTTCATTAGAGGAACTCATTTTCAAAGGTTTCAGTAGAACATTCACAGTGGCGCAAATCTCAGTTTTCAAAACAAATGGGAACATAGTAATTTTGACTGTTATTTAAAATGCTGCATATAATAATGTTCATTCTTCTTGAAGAAAATATTACCACAAAAATGTGGTTTTAAACCTTGGGATGGATTCTTTGCTTTTTTCTCTTTTGCTGCTGAATGTTCTTAAATATGAATAAAATTTCCAGTTATGATTCATAAAAACAGTCTTTCATGGATATTTCATAAATTTAAAATGAGTTATTTGGAGTACTAACTATGTAGTAGCACATCTGTGATTTCCCTGTCTTTCCAAACTGCCATGATGTTTGGTATTTTGAAGCATGCGTTAGTCTGAGCATTGGCATATTCCTGTATTGGTTCATAAAAGATTAAATTTATGGTGAATATATAGAAATTATGGTGAATATAGAATATATAGAACAGTTTCTGGAGCTGTTTCTCCTACAACAGCATGCTTGGAATTTGCAAACCCTCTTGAAAGTGTCAGTGGGCCACCAAATAGATTTATAATACAGTATATTTTTTTTTGTTTTCAAAGTCAAATATAAATGAATGACGTGCAAATTAGGCCATGGTCGGATTCTCACAGTCAAATGAATTCCTGAAAGAATATATTTCAGTATACACTCTGCCCTTCTACACTCTGAAAGCCTGCATAATAAAACACAGTGTTTCCCTTTGAGACTTGCATGCTGGTTAGCTGGTGTTAGTACCTTTAAACTTGATGAGCTTTCTTGTTGATTTCTTGAGTGTGGGGACTAAAGATAATACACGATCAGTATAATTTTATGGACAGAAGGGATTCAAGTCTTTCTGAAAAGCATAACAGAAATAACAGCAGCTGTTCTTGGAGGCAGCATTTCTTCTTGGAGGAGTAGTGCAAACATTTTAAACTTTCATTCCAAAGATACAGGAATGAAGACTTTGAGTTTGCACCATTATTTTGTGTTAGTGCCAGGTAATTCTGCACACACTGCATTAAGAAGGACTTGCCCGTTACAGAAGTTGGTTTTGTCGAGGTTTGGGCATTCTGAAGTTGCACGTTTATATTGAAGTTGGTGGTTGTGGTTTATGTGCAAATAAAATAAGTAGATTATTTATTCTGATGTGCTACTTTCCATTTCAGCTTTTCTCTTTCATGCATAATTTTTGTATAAATGTTTCCATTTAATTATTGTTGGAAATGGATGAATGGCCTTAGGAACCATCAAGCAAAAGTTTAATTTAATTCAATTGCACTTATATAATGTTACCTGTCTGAGATGATATTTCAAATACCATTGAGAACAAAGAAATGAGACAATGGTACAAAAAGACACTTGCAAAGTGAGAAAAAAGAGTAAAAATCAAATCCAGATGCAAAAATAGATTCTATTTATTCTGAAGGGAAAATAATTAAAGAGACCAGTGTTTTCCCACATGGCTGGATTTGGATGAAATGGTAAGACTGGAACAGGCCTAAGACAGGGAGCAAACACTGAACAAGACAAGAAGTATCAACTGAAATGGTAACAAAGAGGACAATGCAAAAAGATCTTGTTGTGAAACAGGCAGATGATAATTGTCTATCTGGCTTTGTTGTGACTGTGTTTCTATTAAGTCGCTTTCACCCCATCTTCCCTTGCATATTGCCTTCTGGCTATTATCAGTCAGTCTAAAAAAGTTATAACTGCGTCTTGAATGTCCAGTTCCATTCCTGGTGTTCCAGACAACGACAGTTCTTGGTAACACAACAAAATGTAGTCAGATAAGTTCAGTGCACAGCTTTGTAAAATATCAAAAGAGGTTTTACTCCTCTAGAAGACAATAAAATCAAGTACGTCCGACCTGGCCACTGAATTGTGGGAGTTAAGATAAAACCTGAAGATGAAGGTGGATTGGTTTTTACCTATGAAGAGTGTAGATGGCTGAGTTTCATCAGACTTACAGTAGAAGCATAAACCATTTAGGGAACCTCACCTTTCAGTAATTCAAAAGTGCATTTAAAAAATATTAAGTGATAAGTGCATCAATTCAACAAGTCTCAGAGGATAAATTCCTAGTAAAGTCAGGGTAGATGAGGTAGAATAAAAGAAAAAAAGAATTTGTCTCACTTTCTAGCTCTTCTTGATGGACTTAATGGCAACAGTAATTTCTTTTGCTGATAATTTAAATGATGGACAGTTTAAACCTATCTAGTGGAGACAGTCTGCTTTGTCTTCGCCTACAAAATACAATGAGAGACAGGCAGAAGGAAGGTATCAGACTTTTCCATTGTAACACTTGAATGACTCTGGGCTTTCAGATTGCCATGTTGAAATAAGGGATTTGTTGTTGTTGTTGTTGTTGTTGTTGCTGTTAGTTTGTAACACAGTACAAACTTCTTAGATGAGTCATTTACAAAAGGCAACTTTAACTGGAAGGTTCAGTTCAGCTGTCTTTTATTTTCATGTGGACTTTTCTCTGAATTCAAACTGTGAAACAGTTATCATTCAGTTTGTATACTGATTATACATGTGTTTTCATGTGAAAATGAAAAACTGCAGTGCTTTGGATTGTAACCTTATAAAATAGTTTAGTAGCATTCTTTAATGTAATCAACTGTTTTAATTACATCAGCATTGCTTCAAGGAGATGAATAAAGCCATACTAATATACGCCAGGTGAAATTCAAACAAGTATGCACATCTTTATTTTCTGCTTGTCATTTGTTCACATCTTTCATTTATAATTTAAATGTTGATGCGTAGCCCCTTCATACACAGAATGACACATAAAATGTATAAGATGTTAGATGGTTTCTGAAAAAAAATTCCATTGCCATATTCATTGCACAATTCTACTCTGCTTTCCTGATGTGGTCTGAGGACACTGTGGCCCCAGATTTGACATCGCTGTTATTTTCCTTATAAGTCTTGTCTCTGCTGCACAACTGGTTGTGCCTGTTTTGATGCAACTGCATGACAGAGCCATGTTTTGAGATATACTGGCCTTATAATTTCTGTGAAATATAATATTTATTAAAATATTTCATTTAAAGCACGTGATATGAAATATTATGACAATTAAATGTCTGCCATTCAACATATAAATATTTAAGGATTCCTTATTTTGTGGCAGCAAACTCCTGATGTTGAAACTAGGAAGATTTGAAATCTCCTTCATCACTATTTGTTTCATTCTTTTACGCAGCCTAGGTTTAATTTTTATAACTTACTCTGAACTGCAGCCTAATGGAACTGCTTGAATTTTATCACATTTATAAATTGTTGTTTTTCATTTGTGTGACCTTACGCATGTAGCAAGCAGGATTATTATAAGACATGGTTGTTTTAATTCTCATTTCTAATACACTGGTGTTAGTAAAGCTTGTTTACTAGATTTAATTAAAACATTCACAACATGAATGTCTTTACAGGGTCTTTATTTTGATGATCATTCCTGAAGCATCCCAGAACTAGGGAAAATAAGACTGAATCAAACAATGGCAATATAGAAGTGAGGGCATTTTACTTTATTTATTTATTTATTTAGTTATAATTGCTATAAATCGAGCAAAACCAGTGATCAAAAGGTTTATTGACAAGTTTTTTTTTAATTCCATATCATTGACTGGTTTGTCTACACAAAATCCTTTTTTTTTTAAAAAAATATTTCACTGACCTTTGTATTAATCTTTGGCTTTTCTTTCAAATACTATGATGTTAGTAGATGCTCAAGCATTAGTCTGATACAGGAATTTGTAGTCCTTGAAAGCAGGCCAGAATTTTGAAAGTAAATTATTTCAGGATCTTGCAAAAGTGAGTAAAATGCACTCTAAACTGTGGGAGGATTCTTTACAGCATGCTTGCACAAGAAAAAAATTGTGCAAGGTTTCTGAATTTTTTTCTCTCTAAATCTGTGAATTACACACTGGTTGCCTGGTATTTCTATAGAGCTTTATTTGCTTTTGAATGTAAACTTCTGGCTCTCCTGCATTTAAGAGCTTTCCTGTTGCATCAGAATTACAAATTCAAAACTGTGATGCATGCTCATCAAATCTGTTGTATTTCTCTCCCCTGAATCACAGAATGTCTTAAATAGTTGAATAGTTGAAAAAATATGCAATTCTGTTCATCACTTAGGAATCATTACATTAAGAAGATGTATGGTTAATCTAAAAACAATGAGAAGTTTAAATGTGTTGTCAGCACTGGCCTTTATTTCTAATTGGTACGTAATAGCTTATGGAAATTGTGGGTTGTGACAAGTCAGTCTTGTCTTCTGTTTAAATTCTGTGAAAAATATCAACTGGTTAGCCCTGGAAGTTCAGGTCTTCTGTTCTGATCTCTTTTTTTTTTCAGGGGCAGGGGGGAGGAGGTTATATCTTGATAATATATTACTAATTTTTTCTGCATCTAATTATAATGAAGAAATATTTATTTTATTTATTTGTTATGACCGTGAATAATACTGTCTTCCCAAGGTATAGAATACAATATCTGTATTAAATAATGTGTCTGTAGTGTGAATAATCTACATTCCATGGCATATTGACTATAGACTATATCAGACAATCTATTCACAGCTATTAAACAGTAATAACTTTAAAGCATTACAGATTTATCACAATTTCAAAAAAATTACAAAAATTTAGATGTGGTATGATTCAATGGTAGGATCATATTTCCCTGTACATTTATGCATTATTCCTCTCAGTATGGATATAGTCTTTGTGTTTGCTACAAAACAAAACAAAAAAAAAAACACAGTAAAAAAGATACTTGAGCTAATTTGGTTAAAAATGGTTATATAATAGACTGATGCACTTTTCAAAGAGGAATAAAAGAAATAGCATTTTCTTAGGGCAAAGTGATGTTGTATTAGTTTGAGTTACTGGAGTGATTTTATTTCTGAACTTTTTTTTATTATGCTATTAATTAAAAGATTTTAATTCAATAGCTACTTGGAAACTTGCACATTTGGTGTTCATTTTTTACATTTTCTCAGAATTAGTGAACAACTTGGTAGATAGAAGGATGTTTTTGCAAACAAATGGAACATAACTGAAAACTTGACTTGTTTTTTTATTTCTTTTGTTTTCTTTTCTACTTCATATCCTTTGATATTTCAAACAGTGAACAAATAACAACAGTGAACACCGAAAATATGATCTTGAAAAGGAAAAAACCCCATGAATTTTAGTACTTGACATTTCTCCTGTTTTACTTCTTCTCAAAGCACTTGTTGCATTCCCAGGTTTTGGACAGGCAAGACTGATTTCATGATTTCATAAGTGCAGAACAATCTGAAAGTATTTAGTGGAAAGTGAAGGTCATTTGATCATGAGAAGGTTATACACTTCTGAATCTGAACTGAGGAAAAGTCACAATTATCTGAGAAACTTCCAGAAATGTCATGTGAAAACTGGAAAAAAAATACAAAATAGACATAACATAGGAAATTATTAGCATGAAAGACACTTCAAAGCTTTAACTGAAATAAAAATTAAAGCGATCCTGTTATATCACAGAGACTATTCCTCCTAACTTGCAGGGTAGTCGTTCTCCCCACAGTTTGCAATGCCCTTTTTTATTTCAAGGATCACCCACAAATATGAGCATCAGTTTCAACATTGGAAACCAAAGGCTAAACTATCATTAACTGAATTGATACCAGGATTTTAGCCACAATCTTTGTCCATATCTTGTAGTTTCCCTGTGTTGTGTTTGTGTTTGGTTTTAACATTGTTTCGTTATTAATATCTTCATACTCAATTTTACTTGGTCTGTAATTTTCAATGTGCTGCAGACTGAGATATCCCTGAAGGGCTTTAGACACTGCTAGAAGAATCTGTAGGATCAGGAGTCTATTAAATGAAAAACTTCCATTTTGTTCTATGTTTATATTATTAATGAAGCCATGACACCACCACCCATAACAAAAGTCACACCTATAAATTATCTTTCTTAAGTATGCAGTCTCCTCACATTCCATATAGTACTGTAGACGGATTGTATCCATCTAATAAACTATCATGAAGACTGAGATAAGAATAGGCATGCTTTTGAAAAAGTTATAAAATCTGAATTTTAATAAAATACAACTAAAAGTTCAGTTTTTCAGCTTACTGATACTTTTATTTGTTCACAAAAGCTGAATTGCCTTTTTAAAGTACATTGATATATTGAGGCAGAACCTAGGCTGAAAGGTTTTTTTGATGTCATTTAAGCTTCCTAAAAACTTCTAAGAAACTGTATCAGTGATCAGATTTAGCTTAATGTAGGGTAATGTAGTCCTACCATACAGATCTTTGAGATTATTTTTGTGTTTGTATTTGACTCATATGTTGTTTTCAGCATTGAATCAATGTTTCCATCTGTGAAAAAGGTACATTTTTAAACCATTGTGAAATATAGGTGCATCTTTCACAAATATTTTTTTTTTTTTAGTCCATCAGAAAAATAATTAATTGTTGATCTTAAAATCTGTGGTATGCCAAGCTTAAGCAAAAATTTTATATTAGGATCAATTACTGGACTAAACGTCTGACATGTATCTGCATAAGATACAGAAGGGTGAACTTTGTGAAAGGGTGAGAAAGCTTTTCATTTCCCTTTCTGAACACTCCAGAGAGTGTATTTATGAAAACACTGAGAAAACACACCCTGTTTAAAGTTGAAATTTTGCATACATAGAAAAGCAATTGCAGACTAACAGAAAAAAATAGACTTTTGGTAAGCATGGTGATTAATGAAAATCAATTATATTTTTTAACCTTGAAATTAAGTCTTCTTAAAATAGAAATGTTTTCATACCCCTTATTTCCATCCTACACTATCAAAACTTTCATTCTGTGATTTCACACTCAATGCTATGGGATGCAAATTAATAGGCACTTGTCAGTAAATTGGTAGGTGCTGGCAACAGATTACCTATCTCCCACTCACATTAGCATAAGGCAAATTCCCATGAAAAGTCTGCAGAAACAATTTCTGCCTTTTTCAACAGACAATGTTGTGATCATATGCAACAGACAAAGAAAAGATTCTTGATGTAATGTATGTCTTTTCATAAAGCAACAGTAAAGCTTACCTCCCATATACTATTCATTCCTAGTGGAGCAAGAGAAAGAATGCACTTTTATTGTTCCAAACAAAATGATCCCTTTCTTTGAACTTTAAAATATCATTAAAATTAATGCTGCTAATTTTGGTTTTCATTGTCTCTGATTGGTAGAAAGAAGCCTGAGTTCTGTTTGGCTTTGTAAGGCAGATTTGCTTGGCAATACGTGATACAAAGAGGGTAGCCAAATAACTTAGAGGGAATAGTAATGAGACACTGGGTAGTAAATGAAAGTCACAAACATTGACGGAACATTTGGTGTACCATCCATAAATTTTGCAAACTAAATAAAACTGTCATAACAGTAGTCAGCATCACTTCCAGTATTTCCTGCCCTGCATCACGGCAAAAAAGCTGGTAAGTTGTGCATATGCTGGATTTTTGTCTGCTAGTTATGGTAGAAAGCTGTGGTGGACCATCACTGTAAATCTGGCCAGCTCCCTGGTCATACAATACCCAGAAATTATTACATCACATGAAATAAACCTGATAATAAAAGGACTTGTCTTGTAACATTCAGGAAGAAATATGTCTTATGAGAACTTTTCTGGGGATGGTTAGCTTCCCACTCTTCAATAGATTTGTGGTTTTGAAGAAAAGACAGAAGAGTTATGCCATATGCTTTGGATTCAGAGGGAGCTCAACTTTGCAGGAAGAGAGGACTGCCCAAAGAGTAGAAGAAAGAATGAGAAACCGTTATCACAGCAAAGTTGTCATGATGAAAGAAGAAGTGAAGGATTAAGCAAAGGGTCAGTAGTAGGAATGAGATATCACTGAAGTTTAAATGGTGAACTAGAGGAAAAAAGAATTGCTGGGAAAAAAAATATTTCTATGTTCAGTGTAGCATGAATCATTGCAAAACTTTGGGACAAAAATTGTGTGTGCAGGGTGCCTATGCCTTTTCCTAATTCCCTCCTTAAAATCAGTGATTTGACCTTTTTAATATTCCTTTTTAAATTGTCAACTGCACATAAATTGGAAGAAAACATGGTTTCAGAGAATTCTTTGCTACAACGTTCTCAGTCTTAACAATTTTATCAGTCAAGCACGTTGAGGCTTGAAAACAGTAAAGCCAGCCTGATTCCATGAAGAATGTGCACAGCAGCTTCTTTCTGTTTTAAACGCTAAAAGATACTGCTTGGAATGGACAGAGACCTTTCTGCATTTCCTTTGTCTAAATGACAGATGAAAACAAATTTTAAGTAAGTGTGGTGTTTTCACTGTCTAATGGAGTTTTTTGTATTCTTTCCACAGCATACGTGGCATGTTTTGCAGCTGGGTTATAATTTATTGATTATGCAAGTTTTCCTGCAGGTATGGGGTAGGTAGATCATTCCAAGATGCTGGTAAATGCGCAGAGAACAGATGTTTCTCCATACACTAGCTGTGTTGACATCTTTCAGTACCCTTGAATGCTGCTGTGTTTCTTTAAGTGTCAGTTACTATACCTACCAGTAGATACTTGATCCAGGTGTATTTCAGATCACTTTCTGAAAGAATTGCATGAAAAAAAGAACAAATTTTATCTATTCTGAATATATAAAATAAACATTGTTTGCAGGCTGTGAATCCTATGGAATTTCAGCACTAAACGCTGACTCAACTAACTAACTTAGTAGCAGATTAGCTTTATGCATGTAAATGCTCCCATTGACATCTGCAGGCTTAATTTCAGGTTTACATTTAAACAAATAGTGAGCATTTTTATGCATCAGAGACAACTAGACATTAGTTATGTCTGAAACTTCTTAATTAGTAGTAGTTATTATTTCGGGATACACTTGTTGCCCCATAGGTACAGCCTATGAAATCATAGAATCATAGAATGTGTTGGGTTGGAAGGGACCTTTAAAGGTCATCTAGTCCAACCCCCCTGCAGTAAGCAGGGACATCCTCAACTAGATCAGGCTGCTCAGAGCCTCATCAAACCTGGCCTTGAATGTCTCCAGGGATGGGGCCTCCACCACCGCCCTGGGCAACCCATTCCAGTGCCTCACCACCCTCATTGTCAAGAACTTCCTCCTAACGTCTAACCTAAACCTCCCCTGCTCTAGTTTAAAACCATTGCCCCTCGTCTGATCGCTACATGCCCTTGCAAACAGCCCCTCCGCAGCTTTCTTATAGGCCCTCTTCAGGTACTGGAAGGCTGCTATAAGGTCTCCCCAGAGCCTTCTTTTCTCCAGGCTGAACAACCCCAACTTTCTCAGCTTGTCCTCATAGGAGAGGTGTTCCAGCCCTCTGAGCATCTTCGTGGCCCTCCTCTGGACCCGCTCCAACAGGTCCATGTCCTTCTTGTGGTGAGGGCTCCAGAGCTGGACACAGTACTCCAGGTGGGGTCTGACGAGAGCAGAGTAGAGGGGGAGAATCACCTCTCTGGATCTGCAGGACACGGTTCTTTTGATGCAGCCCAGGATGCTATTGGCCTTCTGGGCTGCAGGTGTGCATTGTTGGCTCATGTCCACGTTTTCATCCACCAGTACCCCCAAGTCCTTTTCCGCAGGGCTGCTCTCTATCACATCATCCCCCAGCCTATTGATCCCAGCCCCAATTGATAATGAGGATTGTCCTGACCCAAGTGTAGGACCTTGCACTTGGCCTTGTTGAACTTCGTGAGGTTTGCTCGGGCCCACCTCTCTAGCTCATCCAGGTCCCTCTGGATGACATCCCGTCCCTCTGGCACATTGACCGCACCACTCAGATCACTGTCGTTGGCAAACTTGCTGAGGGTGCACTTGATCCCACTGTCCATATCATTGATGAATATATTGAACAGCAGTGATCCCAGTACGGATCCCTGAGGGACACCACTTGTCACCCCTCTCCACCTGGACATCGAGCCATTGACCACTACCCTCTGGATGTGACCATCCAGCCAGTTTCTTATCCACTGAACAGTCCACCCATCAAATCCCTATCTCTCCAACTTAGAGAGAAGGATGTTGTGGGGGACCGCATCAAAGGCCTTGCAGAAGACCAGATAGATGATATCCGTTGCTCTTCTCTTGTCCACTGACACAGTCACTCCATTGTAGAATCCTCTTAAGTTATTTGAAAGTTGATAAATTGCTAAAATATTTCATAAGAAATGTAGTTATGATGCACTATCCTTATCTTTGTACACTGAATTTCACAGCCTTCTTGTTGCGAAGTGTCACAACAAAAAAAACCTGATCAATTGTGATGCTCACCAATACTTTAGCTTTGCAAAGCAAGACAAGGAGAGGGGAAAGAATGAGTTGTGATAGTACTTTAAATGCCAAATTTTGTTTTTATCATCTTTACCAAAATAAGACAGGCATGGCATGTACTTCTTCGAATACAACCTCAAGATATGTAGGATCTGTGAACAGACAAGCATGTTTCCTTTATCCTAGATTCCCTTTAGTGAGCTCTGAAACAGACCTGAGAAACCTGGGATTGGTAAAATATCTTGGAAGTCAGACTCTACTTAAAGTGTGAATATAGTGTTTTAAGGAACTGAAATATCTGGATTATTTAATGTATTTTATACCAGTTATGTCCATTTTCTGGCGACAGTAAGCATTGGCATCCTTTGAATCATGCAAACTGTATTTGACAGACTGGACTCAGACTACTTTACCATAATTTGCATCTCTTGCCTTTTCCATAGAAGAAGCTGAATTACACTTCTCAGTCACATATAGAATGAGAGATTATGGCGAGAAGAGCTTTTAAAAAATATGTATTGCAAGAGTCTCCTGAATTCAAGCGGATTAAAACAGGTAGCCTAAGATTTCCGATTTCTTAGGTGGATTTTGCCAATTCAGGATCAAATTTTGTTATTCCACTCTTTTCCTATCAGTAAAAATGATGCAAATTCCATGATATGTTTGCTTTGTCCATATCTGCCTCCTAAGTAACAATGAGAGATGTATGGTCCATACTTTCTTTTTTATTTCTTCATTTTCTCGTTTTCCACGTATCTGTTCTGCTGCTTAAGTATATCGCTGCAGACTTGCCCTTTCTTCCATTGTTCCCCTTCATTTTTTAATATGCTTAGGAAATCTCCTCTAATTGGTAATCCTGACTAGAGAAGTATTTAATCAGCAGTAAAAAAGAGGGAGCTGATTTCATGTGATCCAGCAGCCTTCTGCAGTGTACCATTTTTGGTCACTTTTCAGCATCCTTTACCCCTAAGAATCTAGTTGCTCTGTCTGCCTTTACTGCAACATGGAGAATTCTACATAAACAATGTGTTAATCACAGTGGATTCATTCTGGGTTCACTTTTTTCCCTCAACATCATAAACACATACTTCATACACTCATATTCTGTGATAGATTAAAATATTAACTCAGATATGCTTCCTGTCTTTAAAAAATAAAAATTATGGTTTTGAGCCTTTACTGACAGCTCTCTGATGCTTATAAAGACATGTTCAGATGAGCCAGCATCGATGGTTACTTAAAAAGCTAACATCTGACAACAGAAAGATTTATGTAAAATCTACAGTTAGAAAAGATTGTTTAACATAATTTTACTTAGTGGATTTTCTGTTAGATACTATTGAGATGAGACACAAAACTTGTATTCAAATGTTCCCAGTGCTCTGTGGTGACTCAGAAGACATAAACTGTGCGCCAGCCCTGAGGTCTTGCGTGAGTCTTGCAAAGGTAGTGTATGTGTGGACGCCCAATGGGAGGAAGTTCTTTTAACAAGAAAGAATTACATGGAACTTGGAGAGAGTTAATTGAGCATCAGGTGTGTTTGCAGATCGCCTACAGCATTGTAACTGGGGAAGAGGAAATCTTAAGAAATTATCTTTTTTTTTTTTCCCCCCGGCAGATTACAGGAATCAAGTGGAATTTACTATTATTGATTTCCTTTAAAACAGCAAAGAAAGATCCATTTCCACTTCTGGTCATACACAATAAAGCACAGGCACTAGATATAGTTCACAGCTAGGATTCGGTCCACAGCCCTTTTTTTAATATTTGTTATTTAACCCATTGTATCATCATCTCGTATAATACACTGTCTATTACAAAGAATCATAGAGTATTTGGGGTATAAGAGAGATAAAATATCCACTGGCAAATGGTGGGATGATGATGTTCTTTGATACTTTATACCTCTGACATGAGAAGTCTTGCATGGAACGAAAGAATAGGAAGTATTCTTATAATTCCTATATGTTAGGTAAGAGCCAGCAGGGGCTCATGAGGGGAAAGTCCTGCTTAACTAACTAACTAACTTTTGTTTTATGACAAGGTCACCCATCTAGTTGACCAAGGGAAGCCAGTAGATGTGGTGTTCTGGGATTTTAGCAAAGCTTTTGATACAGTCTCTCACAGTATACTTCTGGACAAGACGTCCAGCACACAGCTAGACAAGTCCGTGATAAATTGGGTGAGCAATTGGCTAATGGGTCAGGCTCAGTTACAGTAAATGGGGTTACATCAGGCTGGTGGCCAGTCACCAGTGGGGTTCCACAGGGCTCAATTTTAGGGACAGTGCTCTTTAGTGTTTTTATAAATGATCTGGATGCAGGAATCAAATGTACATTAAGTGAGTTTGCTGATGAAACTAAACTAGGAGGAGCTGTGGACTCCCTCGAGGGTAGAGAGGCGTTACATAGAGGTCTGGATAGACTAGAGAGCCATGCAATCACCAACCATGTGAAATTTAACAAAAACAAGTGCGGGATTCTGCACCTGGGATGGGGAAATCCTGGTTATAAGTACAAATTGGGCTATGAGAGCTGGAGAGCAGCCCAGTGGAAAGAGATCTGGGGGGGTGGGTTGATGGCAAGTTGAATATGAGTCAACAGTGTGCGCTGGCAGCCGAAAGGGCCAACTGTGTCCTGGGGTGCACCAAGCACAGCAGAGCTAGCTGGGCGAGGGAAGTGATTGTCCCATTCTACACTGCACTGGTGTGGCCCCACCTCGAGTCCTGTGCAGTTTTTGGTGCNACCTCGAGTACTGTGCAGTTTTTGGTGCCTCAATATAAGAAAGGCATCAAACTATTTGAGTGTGTCCAGAGGAGGGCAACAAAGGTGGTAAGAAGCCTCGAGAGCAAGATTTAGGAGAAGAAGCTGAGTGCACTTGGTTTGTTCAGCTTGGAGAAGTCTGAGGGGTGACCCCATCACAGTCTACAGCTTCCTCAAGGGGGACAGCAGAGGAGGAGGTGATGATCTCCTCTCTTTGGTGACCAGGAACAGGACATGAGGGAATGGAATGAAGCTGCATCGGGGAGAGTTAAGATTGGACATTAAGAAAAAGTTCTTCATTAAGAGGGTGGTTGGTCACTGGAACAATCTCCCCAGGGAAGCTGTTGCAGCACCCAGCCTGTCAGAGTCCAAGTGTCTAGTCAACACTCTTAGTCATACGGTTTAGTTTTAGGTAGTCCTGCGAGGACCTGGGAGCTGGACTCAATGATCCTTGAGTCCCTTCCAACTTTAGGTGTTCTATCATTCTATGATTGTATTGTACAAGCTCAAATACAGAAGAAATATAACCTCAGGAACTTCAAAAGCAATGCACAAAATTGGAACTATGTACTCTCAAACCAAATGGGAGACCATGCCTAATAAGTATGACCAGTTCCCCATGTCTTTAGTCCAATTGCAGTACTAGTCTAAATGTAGTCATCCATATTAAAATAGCGGCAGAATGCACTGGTGCTGGAAATCTCCCAGGATGTAGTTACTTACACTAAGAAAGAAGTGTCTTCCCAAGCCAGTATGTTTTATTAAAAACATGTATGAGTCTAGAGTGTGTCAAAAATATATTGCATCAGAGCTAGAATATCAAACTGTCAACTATATTGACCTTCGATCTCTATTGAAGTTGATACTATTTTATTCAATTCAGATAATAAAGATATAATATGGAAAACAGTTGCTATTGGTACCAACTTGCTACCAGCCCCATTTTCTGCTCCTACCTGGCAACAATGCTATGGGCTTTAATGGATTTCCAGGCAGAGTGGATGACTAAGTACAGACAGTAGGCAGTTTGCCTTATTTCTGCAAAGAGACTACATAATGGAATGTGATGCTTATGCCTAATTGTGATACATAACTTAAAAAAAAATGTAAAAAGCCTAAGCTTCTGCAGGAAGGGGTCTCTTGCTCTTTAAATACAATCACTCCTTCACTGAGCTAGTAAAAGTGCAGCATTTTCTCCTCAAATCTGTTCTCCTGGACCTAATGATTTCTATAATATTTACTTTGCCTCATCTGCAGTAGAAAGTGTTTCTGCTGGGAATATTCAGTAGGATACAATATTTGTATCCTAAACATAATTGAAGGATTTTATATTTTTTTTTAAGTTAGTACGTGAAAAATGCACTCATTAGCAAAGGATACAACTTAAATTAAATATCTGTGGAGTAAACTGAAATCCCTTTGCTTTCAGCTTTTCTGCATGGATCAAATTGTCTTCTAATGATTTCCCAGTGCAAGCAAGCAGCTATAATACTTTTCTAGACTCAGCTGGGGAAGAGATCTGGATTTTTTATGAAGAACTAGCTTGCCCATTCATGCCTGTCTCACTAAGAAGTTGCTGGTATTTCCTTAATTTTTTTTTTTTTAAAAAAGTACATTACAAAAAGATAAAAGATGAATAGGGGTGATTACGTTTGTTCTTATAACAAAGTCACCAGCAGCATTTCACATCAGTTTTAAGGTAACTGAGAGCAACTGGATTGCAATATTGTGTTAGACCTCCATCAGTAAGCCCTGTGGTTGGCACAGGCTGCTTCAAGAAAATATGCAAGAGAGCTCACATTCAACTGCTGTGACATGAGCCAGCTTTTGCCTATATGACCCCACTACACACTACATATATATATAAACTTCTGGTTGTTAAGAGTCACTTGAAATTTGGTATTGGGTTTAAATTAGTTTTCTAAAAAGTTTACTTTAGCACATTCAATCTCAATTCATCATAGTGTTAGCCACAAACTGTCCAATTCCTTTTGCAGGTTTACTTAATTTCCTAGTTTCAGTGGTATGTCATGTCAATAAATTAATTAGGTTTTACTGTGTGGTAGAAAAAACACTCAGTGTTTCAAATTTGTTTCAAACTTGCTATGTCTTTGACTTTTTTTAAAGTCCCTTCATTCTAATCTTATGATTATCATATGATACAATCTGGAACTGTTATCTTCCCAACACCAATTTATACTGATAGTAAAGGCCGATGATATAACAAGAGGTGTTTGTAATTACAAACTGATGAGTCTTAATTAAAATTATAGCAAAGTTTTCTGATGTGATCAGTCATATTTAGCTTCCTAACTGATATACCTTAGGTATTTTCAGAGCTCTTTCATTCTGTGTATGACCTTTTAAATCTCTTGTCATGTTAGGCTCCCCACAAATGAAGGCACCCATTTCTTGACTATAAATACACTGAAATCCATTTTAGATCTGTAGAATATCTCAGTATAAAAGCAATCCAGTGTAAATTCTTCGATTTTTGCCCTCTTCTACATTATATTCAACATAAATTTGCATGGTTGCTGGTTTTGTTTAGAAATTATTTCTTTTTTGTTTAAGACATGAAAAGAAATTGCTAATGGAGAAATGATAAATTTGTTTTAGGACTTGTGTAACTATATGTACTTGTGTAACTGCATGTAATATTCAAAAGAAGCATCTTGTTTAGGTTAAAGATAAGGAAGATGAAACAGGAAAGTGAAAACAAAAAGGAAAGGAGAAAAACACCTAGCAAAGTAAAATAGCATCAAGAGAAAAGCAAGGGGGTTTATTTTTCATGTAATTCACAGGTGCCTCAATGATTGTAATTCCTGGAGGTGAGAAGGACAAGTTGCATCATTTCTGAGCCCTTTCCAATCAAGCTAAAAATCTGAAACAGAATTCTTATACTGTTCAAGAAACAGTCTGTGTTTAAAGCTTTTTCAGTGTATAAATATTATTTGTTACATTCTGATAACAAGCACTGACTTCTTTTATCAACTTGAGAGCATAGAAATGTATGGATAGCTTGTCAAGGTGACTTCTGACTGCCAGGCTAAAAAACATAACCTGATTTGAGGTTTGTTTGAGGATATAACTCATTCTTAGAACATATGAAAAGTTTGTATCTACATTTCTGACAATCTAGAAAATTTGAGGTAGTTGTAAAGTTTTCAGCTTTGATCTTCTAGCTGTACTACAGACAGAGATCTAAAATTCTGAATTAGCTAAATAGAAAATATATGATAGCTCTAGTTCATTTTCAAGACAGCATTATGTTATCTTTCTATATATATCAAACCAGCAAACTTCTAAAAAGCTTTTATGATATACACAGTAAAGTATGGGTATATCATGAATAATATATGTATATGTCATTTTAATCAAATGATGAGGCAGAAAGCTATACAGTAAAATTGCTCCATGCTGTGAAATGATCTGATTAAATATTTTGCATTTCTTTTCTGTGTGGCATTTATGTGTTAAAGGAAGACAGACTTGCCTAGATTAATATATTTGTGAAAGTTCAGTGTTGCCACAATTCATCAAATGACTAATTTGCAGAATCTGTAAGAGAAAGTTATAAAGGCTGTGGCTAAAAGGGAAAATTATTGCCAATTCTTATGTCCAAATAAAATTCATTATTAAATTTAGAATTCAGTGATAGAGATAAATTTTATGCCTCTTCCTTCCTTGCCTGGCCAGGTTGTGAAACTGGTACACCTGGAGGTCTTCAAAACCTGTCTGGACAAGCCTTTGAGCAACCTGATCTAATTTGAAATTTTCAAGCAGGAGATTGAACTAATTACATCCAGAGGTCTCCTCAACATAAATTTCTCTGTGAAAATATCATTACCTTTTCTCCTCTTACCTTGCCATTCCCTGCCAGATATCTAGACAGTACTGGTAACTTCTGCCACACTTAAAACAGTAAAAAAAAAAATATTTATTTTGTTCTTATAAAGTTATATAGATTATGTTATTGACTGGATACCACATACTGTGATTCTGAAGATAACAGAGTGTAGCTAGAAGAAGGTAAAAATAGTAATACAGAAACAGTCTTCAGATTTACGTGAAGGCCAAAATTTACATATTATCCAAATTCCAAATTAGTGTAAGTCATTGTCTTTGAACTGAAATACTGAAACCAAGTTGATTTAAGATTTTGGGCATATTTATAAAGCGAAAAAGGAAAAGGATGTTTCATGTCTCTAGATTTGCTAACATCACCTTCAAAAATGTAATGGAAGAATAATAATGTTACCTACCCGGTTGATGTATTCCACACAGGGAGGTGAGTATGTCTTCACAAAGTCACAGAAAGACTGAGTTTGGTGACACCTCTTGACGTTATCTCGTCCAACCCCCTTGCCTAAAGCAAGGCCAGCTGGAGCATATTGCCCAGTAGTGTGTCCTGTCAAGTTTTGCATATCTCCAAAGATGGAGTCTCCACAACCTCCCTGGGCAAGAGGTTCCTGTGTTCAAACACCTTCACAGTGGAAAATTTTCTTGTTTACAGGTGAAACTTTGTGGGTTTTACTTTGTTCTTATTACCTCTTGTCCTATCAGTGGACACCATTTTGGAAGTCTGGTTCTTGCTTCAATCCATTCCATCAGGTATTTACACACAGATAAGATCCCCCTGAGCCTTCTCTTCTCCAGGCTGAACAGTCTCTGGTCTCTCAGGCTCTTTTCGTATGACAGATGCTCCAGGTTTTTCATCCTCTCTGTGGCCTTCTGCTGGACTCAGTCCAGTAAATGCACACCTTTCTTGTACTGGGGAGACCAGAGCTGCGCCCAAGGCTTACCAGAGGGAAAAATCACATCCCTCGACCTGCTGGCAACACTTTTACTAATTCAGTCCAGGTGTCGTCTTTAGCCTTTTTTGCTGCAAGCGTGGCTCATGGTCAACTTGTCCATCAGGACCCTACCTGTAGTGGAGCATGGGGTTATTCCTCTCCAGGTGCAGGCTTTGCATTGCCTTTTATTCAACTTGTTTCCCTTGTTGAAACTTACAATTTCATCTTACTAGGTAATTTCTTCTTCCTTTGTATCACTATGTAGTGTCATCTTCTTCATTTGAAGCATTAAGTTATTTAATTTTGTGAATGCATGACTTCTAAAAATATAGTGCTTGCGTATACTCTTCTGCGAGGACTTTTGGAACCATCTTTTAGATGGGGGAAATCATGCTTATACAAAATAGTGAGAATTTATAAAGTATAAACCCTGTAATTTTAAATCTATCATTCAGCCTGAGTTCCTCACGTCATAATTCAGTACTTAATGACAGGGTTGTTTGTTCTCTGAGGCAATGCTTAGAAGTGTATGAGTGCTTGGGAATAGCACCAAAGTTAATGAAATGGCAGAAAATTCAATCTATAGGTGTTATAAACTGGTATTAAAGTCAATGAAACACAATACTTGTACCCAAGGAAGCTCTGACTGATAGTTTTGGTATTTGTTGGTTTTTTTCTTTTTTCCCAGTTAAGATGAACAAAAGGGAAACACCCCGTAGGTTACATTTACAGGATTTTCTAAAAGAATATTTTAAAGTTTAGAGGAGAAAGTTTGGCTTTTAAGACTTTCCAGAGTAAGTTTTGTGACTTCTGGGTGTTTTTCTCCTGTTTTGATTTTATAATAAAGTTTTCAACATACATTTCTCATTTTTAAATCTACTCCAGAGAAAATTTTTTGTAGACTGTTGCGCTATCAGACCACAAGAAGCATGAAGGGACTTGGCTTTCAAAGGAAGGAAAAGGAAAGAAGAATGAGAGCTTTGTTGGTGGCTTCCTTAAATAATTTTAAGAAACAAAGTCATATTTTCTATATTTTAATTTTTCCCAGGAGGAGTAGACTGATGTTCCGTTAGTTGTCTTATGTGAGACAAAGTTGGCAATGCCTAGCATGTTAAGAAGTCTAATCTTGGGATGTGGATGCACGGTAATTTACTGTTGCAGTTATGAATTCATGAAGACTTAAAAGCAGCTGGGGTGTGTATGTAGTGGCTCAGAGAACAGAGCAAGTTGCAAAACCCTTACCAAAAAATGGACATCCTGTGGTGAACTCTGCATAGCAATGGCTACACTGTTAGCAGAGATCAGGCCAGCTTGGTTCACTTCTGTGTGCATTCTTAGTTTCTTTTTCGCTACAATTTTTTGCTGCAGTGAAGTAATTATATTAGCAAGGCTTTCTGTTGGATCTCAGTGTGTTAATCCAGAAAATAGAAGTTAACTCACAAAGATCTCTTTGTGTATCACTACAAGAAAAGTGTTGATGGATGATTGAGTTTCATTCTCTCTCATGAGACCATTAGAAATGTTAATGTAAACCTTTTCAGATGTCGAAGAGACAAAGTCAGGAAAAGTAGGAGGGTGATACGGTGGGGGAGAGAGGGGAGGGAAAGGTTAAGCTTATTTGTGAAATGCCAAGTTGTGAACAGTATGCTTCTGCTCAACAAATATAATGAACAATCTGGCATTTGGCTTGTGTGGAATACAGAATAGAAGAACAAAGGGCTTTGGGTATATATTTGTGCTAATCAATAAGGGACTATCCTTTCTTGCTCTATACAGAGTCTTCAAGCCAACAGATGTAACATGATTAAGTAAACTGTAGAATTTCTGTTCCTTATGTGTTCTGCTGCTCACACATAGCTAAGATAGTATAACTTATCTTAGCTGAACCTCCAGAAAAAAGTAGTCAGTGCCGACCCTGCTGCTCTGCCTGTGCAGTTGTAGCCCGAGGTGCAAGGGCTGCTTTGCTGCCCAGGTGCACTTGCTGCCGTCTGGGAACTTCCTGCCCCCCAGGGCCTGTTCTGCAGAGCTGCTTCTGCTCGGTCAGGCCTAGCCTGTCCTGCTGCAGAGGTAACTCCTTTCCAGGGCTTTGAGGAACTCCATGAGGTTCCCTTCAGCCCATTTCTCCAGCCTGTCCAAATTCCTCTAAATAACAGCGCTGCCCGCCAACCTGCTGTCTGCTCCCCTCAGCGTGGTGCCCTTCAGTTCCTTGCTGGCAGTGCCTTCTGTCCCATTGTGCAAGTGATGAGGGCACTAAACTGCTCTGGAGCCAGTATCAGTTCCTGAGGTGTGCCACTATTAATCAACCACACTTTGGACTTTGCAACACTGACCTCAGCCCTTTGAACCCATCTTTCCAGAGAGTTTTCTTCTCACTTCATCATACCCATACCCAGGCCAAACCTCCCCATGGCTACAATGAGTCTATGGGTAACCACGTCAAGGGCCTTGCTAAAGTCAATGCGTGCAACATCCACCGCTGTCCCCTACACGCCCTGCCAGTTGCCTCATCACAGAAGCTGGTCAGGATTGTGCGTGGTAGATTTCCACGAGCGCAAGGGCATTGTGGCTGATATACCTGTCTTCCAGAATGAAGGTCTGATTGCACCATGAGTGAGCAAAGCAATGCCAGCTTAATCTTGATAAAGAGGTGAGTAGCTATTTCATAGGCTGTAGCACACGGTAGCAATCAGCAAGAATTCACCTCTTGACCAGTTTTGTTCTTAAATGGAGCACTTCTTTTATGGTTTGTTTTGTTTTGTGTAAGTGAAAGTTCATTTTTATAAAACCACAGATACGTTTCTTGGGTAGAGCATTATGAAACAAGTTAAACTGGAACAAATTCTGTACTCTAAACTTAAGTTTCTGGAAATAAGAGTCTACACTAGGAAAGTTCACATGTCTCACAAGGTGCTGTTAGGTCAGTTGAGACTGACTGGTCTCAATTGCTTTGTCCTAAAGCCTATTAAATTGTCTCCTGGTTGTGCTGGTTTTAGAAATAATGTCAATTTTAAGTCAGCCTGAATGTGGGGTTTTCTTTCCTTTCTGTAAATGGGGTATATATACTGTGAAAGAAATGTGTTCATTCTGTATTGTGTTTGCCATTAAAGTACATCTTTCTTTTTTATTACTTTGTTTATCCATTAAATGACAATAACCTTCCCCTCACTTTGGATTTGATTATTAGGATTTCTTACTTCCGTGTCCATTGTCCATCAATGCACAGAGATTCAGCAGGATAAGTTTTGGTAGCCATGATCTTTATCTCTGAGTTCTGTTTCTGGCATAAGTGGATAGACAATAGAAGGATAAGAAAGATAGACTATATATGTGATAATATCTTTGGTGAAGAGTGACTGGTAAGGTGGTCAGGGACAAATAGGGAAACAACGCCTGTGTTTTGTTCAGTCCTTACTCTGTTACAGCCTAATGCATTTGGTTGGAGGAAAAGATGCTGCAGCCTCTCCAAGGCTACTTGTGTTCCTCTGGAAAGCAATTAACTGCTGCTGTCAGACTTGCGTTCCCAGAAGAGCCAGTGCAGTGGTATTTTATTAATGATGCTCTGCAGTAAAATCTGTAACGCATTGTGCTGTTTCATTAAACACAAAATCTTCTTGGTTGCTAAGGGTACATGTTTCTTTCGTAAGCTGATACTGAGGGTAACTACTTCACTGCATGTCCCTTCAATTTTTGTGTAACAGATGTGAATATATAAAAATATATATTTAGAATATACATACCTACCATTTTAAAAATGCTTGTATAAATTGGATTAGTAAAAAAAAATTTGGTCATTCATCTCACATACTGCATAATCAGGTTGTCTCCAGCATGGAACTTTGTGTAAATGTATGTGTATTGAGCTTTTTTAATATTAAATTGGCCTTTTTTTTTCCATTGCTTAATGTTTCCTTCCCAAAGGAAATTCAGGTTCCTCGACCCTTTTCATCTTCTTTATTACACCAAACCAGACCATACCAGGCCATTCCTATGCAAACCTCACTATTCTAGAAACAAGTGGTAGCTTTTACTTCTCTCCATTATTTGGATCCAGTAGAAACTACAAAGTGAACAAGAAAGAATGGTTCATACTCTACTGAGAAGAATTCTGAAGGCTAAGGCTACCAATCAAGTTGCTATTTTCTGTTTCAGTAGCAGGTAATATTTATTCAGAAATTAGGTTTAAATGCACCAAAAGCATCAAGGAGTCACCCTGTAAATTTTGGACGAACACTGGGCATGATATCTATACCTTGCTGGATTATGAGAATATATATTTCTAGATTAGAAAGCTTTGTATTATCTAGACCCTAAACAATAAATTGTTGTGCCCTCCATGGAGTGAGTCCAGGTGCTGTGAAACTGTTGAAGTGCCACTGTTTAACACTAGAGAAGACAAAACTTGAGAAAACAGTGAGGTTTAAATCACTGAGCACACCAAACTGCCCAGTTGCATAGGATTTTTCCAAGATGCAGTTGGAGAGGTTGCTAGATAATCTCATCTAGGTTCCCTTTCCCGTGAAAGGCTGGGCCAGGTAATCTTTTGAGGTTCCTTGCCTCCAGGTGCTGAGTGTGTGGATTGGAGTAGGAGGAAGCAAGTGTGAGTCAGGCATTTAAGAAACATGTAGAAGAGTATCTACACAAGCAGATGCAGACAACCTCAGGTTCATCCAAAAAATTATATTTAAAACTCAGCAGGGGAATTATGATGAAGTCCAGTGTGTGTTTCTTACGGACTACTTTGAAAAACTATATTGGAATACCATAGCAAGAACATCACCTTATACTGTGTAAATTATGGCTTAGCAATATGAAAGAGTTTGTTGTCATAAAATCTAGTATTTTGCCTCTTTTTTGGACAGTCATGTCTTCTAATGATTCTCCCTTGAGAACTGGAGAGAGCTCAAAATATTCATGCTGTATATAAAAAGTCACTGGATGATAATTTTATACCTATGATTTAAACTGCTTTTAGGGATGATGTATTTTTTTGGGAAAAAAAGAAAAGAAGCAACTCTTTTTTTTTTATTTTTTTTATTGCTTTTTCTTCCAAGAAGGCAATTGACTTGTCCTACTGAATTTAAAACCATTTTGCGTACTTACCAGCCTTGTTGAATCAGAGTGAGAAAGTTTTAACGTTTTCTAGAATCAAGCCTGTAATTTTTAATACGTGGCTTCCAGGAACAAACTATGCACAGAAAGTGTTCTGCAGCAAACACTGGGTGCAGACGGCAGTCAATGAACATGAATGCCACACCCTTTCAAAACCATGTACTCAGCAGGGGTGTTATCTAGTTGATATTTCAGAATGTTATTACAAATATTCAAATATTTTTAGATATTTTCAATCAGTATGTCAGTGCCCAGTGGGAATGGTTGTGTATGATGAAGCATAGACTGCAGCTGTATTTTTATAACTGTGTTTTAAAACTTCTTTCACTAGTGTTTTCTATTGGAACAGTTTCACATATTGTCCTGTGAATCCAGCAGAATTGGTGTAAATGATAAATGTTGTTGAAATTTCTTCCTAATTTTTAAAACCTCGGTCTTCTTTTTATTCTTCATTATTAATCATGACCAAGGGCTACGTATCAGTTTGTGTTTTATAATCAGCAGACAATATTCTGAATTTCTTAGAAAGAACAGATTTTACCGTATCAGTTAAAAGGACCTTAGTGCAGAGGGCTAGTGAGGGGCACTGTAGTAAAGACTCCAGGAGGCAAAACCAAAATCAATATAAGAAATTTATTGAGGATGCCACTACATCTGGGAACAATTTAATTATCAAACTGAACATGTTGCTATGCTAACTGTATGCTCAGCATGTTCTCTTTACAGCAGGGATATTACATCAGCAGTACAATCAGAGAAGAAAAAGCGGCTGAGGACTGTTTAGGTCATCCTTCTCTCCTTCTCTCCTTCTCTCCTTCTCTCCTTCTCTCCTTCTCTCCTTCTCTCCTTCTTTCTTTTTCATAAACTTGCTAAATTAAAACTTCCATGATCTGTGCAACTAAATAATAGGTACAAAAATTAATTCTGCTCATTTCTGAAACCACAAATAAGAGTAATATGAGAGTCATACAAGAATAGAGTTACAGAAATTGACAGCTGGAGGATCAGAATGGCTTACCATATGATCCAGGACTGTATCTCCTGCATTACTTGGAAACTGTACTATTATTCTATCAGCTTTTATAATTGTATCAATTTTCTTTAAATCCTTTTTTCTTTAAAGATTGGCAGAAGACAGAATGTCATCACATTTCACTAATGTGATATATAGAACATCATGTGATAAATTCATCCTTGTCAATTGTAATCTATAGCTTGTCTATTTGAATTATTCCTGGGATGAATTTGACTCAATCATGGCTCCATAATTTTTTTGCAGAATCTGCCTAGCACTGTCTTGGTAAACACTATGATAATGAGGCTTTCCACTAGAAAAATGAGTTTCTATTACACTACTCATCATCATAATTACAACCTTGATGACTACGTGTTGATTTTATGGTCAGTTGTAAAGTTTGCCCTTGAGGACTTGAACCTATCTGCAGTATATTGTTGAAATGCAGATGCCACACTGATTGTAAATCCATTGTTATTAAAAAGGACAAACCCCCCTACAATATGTCACCTAGGAAACTGATTATTTTATTTTGCTTAAATTGGTAGTTCGTTATGACAAATTCATCCTTCTTCTCTTTATCAAAGAGATTCAGGGGATTCTGAGTTAAGACCCTGGTGCCTTCAGTAATGTTTGTGGTGCAAAGCCATACCTGCTGGTTAAAGTAGTCTGACCTCCTCTTTGGATTTGTGCTGGATAATACCAGTTGTTGCCATTAAGGTGAGAAATTGTTCCAAATCTCCACATGCCATTAGGCATTAAAAAAATTTCTTCCTTGTTCTTCAAAATTTTCTTATTTTGTCCCACTCCTGCAAGTGTTCTAATTGCCTATGTTATGATTTTTCTGTGACAAAACCCAGTTTTGTTAATTTTCCCAAATAATTATTTGAATAATAATTTGAAAAGCTAGTACTATCATATCCTTGGATTTCTGCATATGTTCAGCTTGTAGATGGCTTTATTCCTTATAAAAGATGTAATAAGTATTTCACTGTTTGCTTTTTGTTGTTTGGTTGGTTTTGTGTTGTTTGTTTTTTTTTTAAATACAATATGAAACCTTCAAAATGTTTTCCTATGGAGGAAAGAGGGATAAAGATATAAGCAATATCAAAGAAATATGTTACTTGGAATGCAAGTAAGTATAGTCTGATAATCAGAAAACCTGGCCCTTAAGAAGTTTTCCTGAGGAAAGAGTATGCTACTGCAGGTTCCGTGGCCTGTATCAGAAGTTTCCTTTTGCTGATAATGAAGGGTAACCACATATACTTGTCGAACTTCTGCAGGTATTTGGCAAAGTAAATTAGAATTGGCTATAAAAGCCTTGAAATAAATATGATTTTTCAGTGGATTTTCATATACCTCCTAAACAAGTTTGCTTGCAAATGGATACTGGCTTCTGAAACAAACTGGAAATATGGATTTTGAGCAAACATGATCTCCTGGAGCTAGAAGTGTTTCTACAGACAGGCCAGAGTGCTGAGCCCATCAGGCTTTGTAGTGATGGTATTTCATATACTGAAAATATACCTCTCATGGAAAAGGATACTCTATCACTTTATTTCCTTTCACTACAGAAAAAAATGGTAGGAAATTTTGCTTCCAAGAAATGTATGGAAGGAGCACTGTACACATGTAAACTCACAAAGTCAGTCAATAGGGAAGGTAACTTGAGAATTGCACACTGGCCAGTCGCATCCAAAACTACAAAGTCTGAAGAAATTACAGATGGGAACAACAGTACATGGTACGAGTACCTGGCCAGGGGTGTATACAGTTGTGTTCTATCCAGGCTCATTTCAAAGTATAGGAGAGAGGGCTGATGTCTGAGACTAGTAGTTCAAAGAAAGTCGATGAAGAAAAAGTGTAATGGACATTCCATTACTATTGTCAAATACCAATCTTCATGAATAAAAATACATTTACAATGACAGACCAGATGAGACATAGTTTTCCTGTCTAGTGAAAACTAACAGTCCGAGAAGCTGAAAGCAAGATAGTTAACCTAAAAGTTGTATCAGTTGCAAAAATAAAGGTCAGTTTTAATTGCTTGAGCAATCATTACTCATGGGACTAGTTCTAAAAAGTGGAAGTAACAAGTTTAGTGGAAAGAGAAATAAAAGTTCATACAATGGGGATCAGATTATGAAGACAGTAAAAACAAAATTTCATTTGAAAAAACAGCACTAAAGAATCACAAATTAGTTATTAATCTGATTATTTCAAGGCATTGAAAGAAATTCTTGTTGGGAGGGTTGCTGAGGAGTTAAATTGATGTAACTCATTTGAATAGCTCCATTGTGATATTTACTTAAAGAGACATGAAAACGAAAATGAAAACGAAAATGAAAACGAAAATGAAAGGGCTTAAAACTAGATCACAAAGTGAAGAATCTATCCTTTTGTGATTTAGGAACTGTTTATATTAGAACTATCTAGTGACAGAGTCTTAAGCAGCAAATTATACTAACTTTTTGAACTCTGAATTTTGTGTGTAATAAAACTTGATAAATTCTCTATATTAAGTTCTATTAATATATACGTATTTGAGATGCATTAAATATTTATGCTAAATGGACTTTTAAAAATTAAAAATTAATTCCTAGCACTTAAGAGCTTTTTAATAGTACTTTTCAGAGAAAATGTGCAGCTTTTTTCCATTACAAGGGATTATCATGAGATAAAAGCATTCTGTAAAATCTCTCAGAAAAAAAATTGAAGGAAAAGTACCAGAAATACTGAAATACCAAAGAAAGATTTTCATGCTGAAATTACTTTTCCTTTCAAGTGTTTTATATGAATGTGGCAGTAATGTGTGTTTCTTGGGTGGATATATACGAGTACAAGTATCTGCTGTTTTTATTTTATCAGGTAAAATGCACTTTAAAACATATGGACTGTATTACATTCTTTAAAAGTCTTCATGTCATTTGTGCAATGTAGGAAAGGCCTAAGGACATGAATTGCATCTCTGCGCACTTTAGTATCCATGATACTGCTAGACTGAGGGAAAAAGTGACTTCAAAGTGAATAGAAGTTAGTTTAAAAGGTTAGCAAAAATACCACCTGTTCTTATCTGCCATGCTAGTGTGGCCTTCTGTCATGGTATTATCCTTTATATTGTACACTAGGTGTAGCACAGTTGCTGTAAAATCTACTTTGTTTCCTGTTCATCTTTCAGCAGAAAATAAGTGTGTAGTATGTGATACATGTTCTTTCAAAAGTGCATTACCATAATCTATCATCATATAGACAGAGATAATACTTATGAGACCAGCCAGCCTTAATTCTGTCAGTGCACCTCCTCTTGCAACTGGCTATGCAGGACATTCCTAGATAGTGCTTTTCATCTAAGACTGTCTTGCCATGTGAGGGTATCAATTATCTGCAACACAGGTATTGTTGTACCATTTTGCAGATCAATGAACTGAGCCGCAAAAAAGTGACATAATGTGCTAAAGGTCATGTGTGAGTGGCAGTGGCAGAACTGAAAACAAAATTCCAGGTTCCAAAGTAACTAAGTTACTTTGAGAAAGATCTTTCTGGTAGAGAGGGGTGTAATGAACTTACATGGTATTTATGGAAAAAGGAGAAAAGATGCTTGGTTGTCTCAGATGATTCATACTTCAGTTCTACCCTGTGACATACAATTGTAGACATATGTATGTATGTGTACATATATATCTGTATCTAATGTATGTTACATATATATGCGTGTGTGTGTTTGTATGTATATTTCCTTCATGGGACAACTGTGTTTATTACACTTAGGTTTGTCATGGATATATTGTTTGGAAATGAGTAAGGCTAGCATTGAGGGGTGACTGCCATATCATAACTAGCTCACAGAAATGTGGTTATTTTCCAAGGTGTTGCGTTCTCATAAGGATCAGAGGATTGATTTGCATTAATTCAGTATTTGTTGTTTCATCTTGTGGTATAACAATTGCAATTAAAATTGCTAGAACTGGGTAAAACTTCAGTTTGTTGATAATTAAAAATTTCACTGAAAACTGGAAGTAAAAATAGTCTGTGAATACATTAGTGCATCTTGGAACTACCATCTTTCTTGTCTTAAGTCCAATTCTTGTCAGTTTTTCATTTTTCCCCTTTTTGATCTGTTTGTTGTCTGTTCATTGTGCTGAAAGAGAAAGATGATAATTCTGGGATTCATAATTTTACATTGAAACAATATTGCTTTTTAAGAAATTCTGAGAGTTCTCTATGTACATTCGATCACATTCCTTCTGCACATTCTCTGGTTTTAGCATCCTGTATCTTTAAGGATTTCCAATAAATACAGAGTTTGTGACTTGATTTCACTTGTGAGCAGCGACATTTTCTTCATGTTGATCTTCTCTTACTGGCTTCATTCTTTTTGGGGGTTTTGTTTGTTCTTTTTTTAAAAATTTATTTAATTGGTACTATTTCTCTGAATTCTTTTCTTTGTTAGCATTTGGGTGGGGAAGGCATGTTATTTGCTGTACCTGAATGGCAGTGCTTTTCTGAAGAAAGTTTAGCACAAATAGAATTATCTAAGTATTCAGTCTTGATACAGAAGGTCATGAAAGCACAGAACAGAAATGATACAAGTAATGTCAATATTTATTTTTGCATTCATGGCATTATGAGATGTGAAAGTAGTGGCAGGGACAGCAACCTCAAGAGAGTTCTAGGAAGGTTTTGCCTGGTAATAGATTATCTGCCCACACTCTAAGATACTGATATATATGGATGCAGTGCTCTATTTTATTTAATCTGTTTCAAGTGCTTGAAGCAGGTGGGTGAGGTTATTCATTTTTCAGACTGTCCTTGTAGTTTATTGGTACTTATTTTAATAAAGTTCTAGAAAGTAATACACTATAAATTCTCCCCACAGGTTAAAAGCCCACAAAGGTGATGTATGTTAGCTTTTTTCCCACCCCACCCCCCCCCGCAATTATCAGAACAACAGCAGTTTGGTGATGGCCTGGGCCTGTTTTAGGAGAGACTGTTGTAGGGTGAATCTTTGTGGGGTAATATACTTCTTGTCATGATTTGCAAAGGGTCAACAGACTACTATTTAATATCTGCATTCCTGTTCTAATATAGTCTGTGCTGCTGACTGGACAATTATGTTGAGTAATTTTGCAGATTTTAAAGACCTCTTTAGCAGTGCTTGTCTCACTCCTCTGCAGGGTGTACCTTAAAGGAGGTTACCCACACTCCAAGCTTCCTGATTATGACCCCATTCATTTTATGGTTGGAAAATCATAATTGGGCATGGAAAAAAAATATTATGTTAGATATTATCATGTTATATACTTTGAGTTAAGCTTGTCCAATTGGTTTTCACTTTCTAGGGAAGAAAATAATAATCAGGAAGCACGTTTTTTCATTTTTTTGCTCTCGCTAGTTCTGTTTGTCTGTTATCAGTGTTCTTTCTAATCTCAACCTTCACCAGCCCCCAGATGCTTGTGTCTTCCACCCACCTTAGCTTTGCTTGATGCTTTTCTCCAAAGACATTGTTTATCTATCATCTTCTCTTACTGATTTCTTCAGTTCATGTGTGAGTGTTTCTCCTTCACTTGTATCTTTCTTCCTCCTAACCTTTGGTCCTGTTTATTCATGGTAGTTTGTGACAAGCTGCTATCTCATGTCGCATGTGGTTGACTGACAGCAATGACTATGCCTTGCTTTCTATAGTCACTTGTCTCTGCCTCCCTAATTCATTCATTACTAATTAACTGTCCTGGAGAAGGTAGGCCAGATGGCTCCCTTCACTGTTTTCGTATGTGCTCAACTTTTCCTAGGCATTTATAAAACCATTTTGCTAGAAAGAAAGTCACCATCTTTCTGTGCACTGTTCACTATTTAAGAATTTATTCTAAGTTCCTGTAACATTTCATTATCACTGTCTACCTGGAGACGTGAATTCAGTTTTAAACAGGAAAGACAGAGAGTTCCATAGCTTTAACTGTAAATAGATGCAGTTCCAGTACATTACAATGTTTAGTAACTATAAATTAGTGGATTAATGCTGATCTGCACTAGGTAGGATTCTGGCCCCTACAAGATGGCTTAAAAGCAAGTGTGCTTGGAAATATGTACCTGTAGCTCTAACAGTGTCATTTTGCTGAGATCATTTCTTGAATTTCACAATCTGTTCTCATGCCAAGTATAAAATATTCCACCATGAGTCAAACTATCTAGTAGATCATGTGTCCTGAGTGGATTTAGAAAGGAGTACTTTTGCTGATAGGAATTTTAGAGTGGTTGGCCTGTTAGATCCTGCTACTGTTATTAGTAATTCCCTAGTTTATTGAAGAATCAATATCTTTTCCCAAGTACTGAAAGTGACTGAGTGCCTAACTGAAGGCTATAAATGGCATTGTAATTTCCTTGGACCTTGCTCACTATTCACATAGCAATCACCATGTTCCCTTTCATCACTTTCTGCCAACCCTACTTTCCAAGGCTGCGTAGATTCATTGTTACTGGTTCTTACTATGTAGACGTCCTTGTATGTACTTTAATGAAAAAGCGAATGATGGATTTTCTCACTCAATGCCATGCTCAGTTAATGTGAATGAAATCTGTATGAGTGCACATATCCTTTGCATAGTACCATCTTCAAGTAACCTCTTTCCCAAACTGGTTTTTCTGCCATTCTTCAGTCTGTAGCTATGCTCAATGAAACAGGGGACACATTCTGTTTTCTGCTTCTCCAGCATGAATTGTAACTTTGTGATTGCCTTCTGTGTGACTTTGCTGTTACAGAACTTGGAGCAAGTAGTGGAATCTATGGTTAATCAGCTTGTTTCAAGAATTGATCTGCAAAAGCCTTTCTCAGGTCATTGAGAAGTTAATCGTGGAAGTTAGCATTTGGAAGTCAGTATATATCTGTGATTAACTGTTCAGCAGGCTGACTACAGGACTGATGAACTAGCTTAAGTTATCTGAAGCACTGGAGTCCTCTCAGTCTGTCCTAGCAAGCTGCATACTTGATTTCTAGTCTTCCATCACCACTTCTTCTTGTCAAGAAATTGAAAAGTCTTCAGTACTTTGCATACAGATAAAGTTCTGCATCCTCGTTGCAGCCCAGCTGGATAGGAGCATATGAATTACTGTACAGTAGCTCAAAGTGTTTGGAATGAGATTTATGTCCAAAAAGGACTTTTCAAGTATGCCAGTATACTCCAGCTGAATTGTCCAGCAAAGTGGTGTCAGTTGGAAACTGACAATCTTCTGGAGGAAAAATTAGTAGAAATTCTGCTTATGTTAATTCTGTTCCCGTTTACATTTCCTGGTTTAGGTTCATTCTTGTGACATATACACTGTTACCTCCTATTTCATTTTCGATTCTGTCTAGAGAGCCCTTCCATTTTACTAATCTAGGAAACATTTTTCCAGTTAGTTCAAAATAAGATTTTTTCTTTTCTTCTATATTGTGTAGCATAGAATCAAGGATCACATCTAACATTTAGAATCAACCTGGACTGAAAACTTAGGCTTTTTTTTTTTCTCCCTATTTAATGAGCCTAGGCCTGCAAATCCTTACTTTATTTGTGTGTACTGGAATCTATTTCAATTTCTGTCAGTGGAAACTTTGTGATTTATACCTAACTTCAGATTTAAGCATCTCTCCTGAACAAAAATGGGATGTTTCCTTCAGGCAGGGAAACATTGAAAATGAAATACAAATAAGGAAAATAAAATTTAAACAAAGACATGTTGATGTGAATAAACAGTTAACATCCATTATCTTTTCATTCATTTGAATGAAGCTTGAATCAAGCTAACTTACAGCCTTACAGTGTGGATAACGTCATATTGTGTGTGCCTTGCCGCATTTTTAAAATGGAGGTCCCAGTTTTCTGCAATTCTTTACTGGTGTTTGTGTTGGTTCAGGAGCCACCAAAGGCATGCTCCTTATAATGCAACTTAGTCAGAATCAGGAACAGTTAAAAATCGAAATAGATGCCTTATGAAGTTTCATTCCTTGAAATTTCAGGAAATTTGCAGGTGCAGAAAGTTTTGATGAGGGTAAGTAAACTTAAGATCCAAGACTTCGATGTTGGTTCAAATTAAGTATTTCATCCTTTAATAGTTTGACTACTGATAGTTTCAATATTTGATAGTCTTTCTTTCATCAGCATTTTAAAACATTCCCTACTTTGTTTTCAAAGTGTAACTAATGGGAAGAAAATTTCTCTACCACTGGCAGCCCTCTCTGTTTTTCTGTATCTTAGAACTAAATTAACCTCTGAGCCAAGGATGAAGGAGATTGCTGACTACTACTTTGTTAACAAAATACAGTAAGGACTCATGGACAGTCATTAATCAGAATAAGTAATCAGAAAATATTTGATGTACTGGAGGAGAAGTCTCTCCAGTTATGACTAGCTTCCTACTTTAAAACAAACTAACAAATCATGCAGCTTTCCTCATAGTTTTGCCAATTCCCTTTCTCTCTTTGGATGATAATCAGCAAACAGTTTTAACCCTCTCTTGTGCATTGGCATTAACCCATGCTTAGTAACATCTTCCCATGATTCTGTTTAACATTCTATTACTCTTTTTTTCATTAATTCTCTGAAAATAAGTGTAAAGATGTCTTATTTTCCATACTCTTAGGCAGTAGCTCCAGATCATATGTCTAGCTGAAGCTGGCATGTATCAGTTACTATTGACATTGATTACTGTTAAAGAGTGCCAGTGAGATAACTTAAATGGGAAAATCCAGGTTTTTTAAATGTGTTATTGACTTAACGAAATTATTTGGCCCTCCTGAAGCTACTAGATAGCCAGCAATATGTTCTTGCAGCTCAGAAAGCCAATCACATCCTGCACAAAAAGAAGTGTGGCCAGCAGGTCAGGGAGTTGATTCTCACCCTCTACTCCGCTCTCATGAGACCCCACCTGCATTCAGTTTTGGGGTCCCAGTACAAGAAAGACGCGGACCTGTTGGAGTGTATCCAGAGGAGGGCCACAACAATGCTCAGAGGGCTGTAACACCTCTGCAATGAGGAAAGACTGAGAAAGTTGGGTTTGTGCAGCCTGGTGAAGAGAAGGCTCCAGGAAGACCTTATTGCGGCCTTTCAATATATAAAGGGGGGCTTATAAAAAAAGACTGAAAAAGATCTTTTTACCAAGGCTTCTAATACAGGACAAGGGGCAATAGTTTTAAATGGAAAAAAATGTAGATTTAGAGTGGACATGAAGAATTTTTTTACTAGAGAAATTGTGGATGCCCCATCATTGAAAGTGTTCAGGGTCAGGTTGGATGCAGCATTGAGCAACCTGGTCTAGTGAAAGATATCCCTGCCCATGGCAGAGGGGTTGGACTAGATGATCTTCAAATGGCCCTTCTAACCCAAACCATTCTGTGATTCTATAAAGAGTGCTTTGCAAGGAGGCACTTTTTATATTGTAGACTGAAATATTTGTCTGTAGTTACCTCACTTATCAGGTTCTGAAAAGTAACCAAATTGTTTTCTTATCAAATCAGCTATATTTTTAAAAAGGTATTCTCTCCAAAACAAAAAAAAAAAAAACAAACAAACCCCACAACCAACCGACCGACCAACCAACCAACCAAAAAACTCCCACAATTGCTAGAGAACCCCTTAATTAGGACATTGATTAACCTAGGAAATACCTCCTTTACTCTTGAACTGAAAATCATCGAAATGAAGAGACACTTAGACTAATTTAGACTTTGATGGATCTCTTTTGTGTGATTGCTTCTAGTGAAACGTTGTCAATTCCCTTTGTCTTCCAGTGAAGCATCTCTCAACTGTGTTAATGTTAATGGAAACAGGCTTTCCATGAACTGAATTAACAGTCTGCCTTTATATCGTTGAGAACTCTTAACTTCCTTGTGCTTAAAAGCCTTGGCATTTTGTAATCCATGTCTGCAATACTGGGAAGATGCTTAAGGTTGTCCCTTCAGCTTCAGGCCTGATGGCAGGTAATGCATAGATGTGCAGAGTATGAAGACAGACAAATCATCCATAATTGGAGCAGTATCATAAGCCAGTTCTCTCTCTCTCTCTCTCTCTCTGCCTTTCTCATGCAGCTATGCAAAATAGCCCTCTGCCTTAATGCTTCGCAAGCAGAATTAGAGTCCCTTCCTCAAAATAGTCTTCGACATGATTCTTCTTACTTTCTTCCTATGTAGGACAAACAGTTTCCCAGCTAGGCCAAAATGTAGGCAAAGATCCTTCTTCCTCACAAGCCAGACTTAATGAAAAGTGTTACAATCCCTTTCAAGGAGCACAGCAACTTAAATCCTTTGCTGTGTGGGATGGGAGGTTTAAGAAATGTACTGATTTATCTTGTTTACCATACTGATCACAAGGCACAACACAATCCTATAAGCCAAGTTTAGTGCTCAGTACCTGGCATCCATGCTTGCAATACATCAAGCCAGTTCCTGTTATATGCACAAGCAATGAGATTTATTGGTTTTATGTACTCAGAGAACTTTTTAAAATAGGTTTATTTATCACTGTTCCCCTTTTGCTTTTACTACAAATGTTAACAATTAACTCTATGAAAGCAAGTTTATTAAATGAACAAAATGAGAATTTATCGCAGAGTCAAAGCTCAGCTCCCCATGAACAAAGAGCAAAGGTAAACTGATCTGCAAGTCTTCTGCCAGCCTCTTCCTGCAATGGTAATGGAAGCTCTAGGGACCACATTTTTAAAGGCTGTCTTTGTGAGAGAAAGAGAAAAGTCTCAGGAGGAGGCAGGGAGGAGAAAGAGGATATTTGTTTTCAAAACCAATTAGATGCCTACCCTCCATTGAAATAAAGGCAGATAGTTAAGGGGTTTTTTTTGGCATCTATATAAGTGTCTCTCTGAACCTCTGGGTTTCCAAAGGCTTTAATATATCTGGCTTGTACGTGCCACTGGTGTGTAAATGCCATTGGCTTGTAAATGCTACTAGTTTATGAGCTTGGACATTTTATGACTTTTTCTTTCCTCATGAAAGTATCCCCATTTCACACGTTCAAAATGCTGTAGGCTCCCTTGCACTTTATTATGCAGATATAATCGAAGACAAGATTTATAACCATAATCCACCATTTCTAACCAACTGAGAATTGTTAAAGCAGTCACCACTCCATTCCCCGTGTTCAGATATCATAACAACTTTAATCCAAGTTAATAAAACTTCTCATTTGTAGTAATGAGGCTAGTAGACTCTTTTCCCATAATATTAAAGGATTTAAAACAAAAGGGAAAATATGCACAACTGAATTCTCCTGGCAGTTTAAGCCACCAGAAACCACTTACCTGACGTGTTTTGATGTTCTTCTCAAAACCTGTTTTTAACTATAAATATCACTTGACAGTTTAATAGGACTTCAAAAGCAAATATAAACAACACAGTCCAAGAAGGGACTTTCTTGGATCTTTCCTTTTCTTCTTTCTTTTCTTTTTTAAAGAAGAATTCTATAAGAAGGTTTTTTTTAAGTCAAATATGACTTCATTGCCATGTGTGTACCACGCTAATATTCAACAAGTTTCTTATTCTATATTGATCTGCATAATTTCTGTGGGCCTTCTGTATTTTTGTCAGTCCACGGAGATTTTTTTTTTTTTTTTTCTGGAGGAAAACAAAGATACTGTATTTTGAATGGAAGCACATTGGAAAAACAAGGTGGGGTAAAGCAGTCAATAGTACTGAATATTATTCTGGAACTTCTGGAATAAGACTAACATATCGGTTGCAAATCTGCATGAAATAACCTCTTCCCTAAAGACCTTATATTTCTTGCATGAGCACGCTAAACAGGCAAAATGAGGCTGTAGTATTTCTAATGGAGGGACCGTGTGTTACCCAGCTGTGCTGCTGGCCACAGGCTGAATGCCCTTGATCTCCTTCTCCTTTGTTCCTTTGCAGTCATCTGTGTCTATTCCAAATGTCATGCTTTGGTTACCCCACGCTTGCCACAATATTGTCTTGGGGCTTGTGTCCCTCTAGCACAAATAATTAGGAAGAATGGTAGGCAAGAGCAAGTTTTGGAAATGTATGTAGGTGCAAAGGGTAGTATTGAGGTGATTACCTAGGTAGTGCCCTTGAAGTGTGTATGGCACTAGACCATCTTGGGCTTTTTTTTTTTTTTTTTAAATCATACTAGATTGTATCTTATTGCTGTTTTTATTTCTTCCAGCCAATGTTTGTATATTGTTTCCTTATCTTAGCTGTCAGTTCTGTTACCATATTGTCCAAGTTCCCCCTCATCTTTAATGAATTTGTCCTCCTAACTGAAGTCATGTCATGCTATTACCTGTACTATTTTAACAAAGACAAAATAAGACACTAACTTACCTCCGTATGGTTACAAAGAGGGTTTATGTTGGAACAGGGACTGAAGCTGCTGTTCCCGTGTTCTTCACTATGCAGTATTAGCTATTTGATCACTGCTTAACTGTCACACTTTGGGGGTGTCAGGGGAAGTTATTGGCCTGGCTCTTCTTGGGGAAGAAAATCCTCTGTTAACAATTCAGTCTGAATGAGAGATGTTTCTTCCTCACCCCTGGACTCTCCTTGGGAATTGAATATTTTGGTATTTCATAACATGCTTCCTGCAAAAGAAAGACAGTGTAAAAAAAATGTGCGTTTTAGTTTTTTCAGTAGCAAATTATCCCTAATTACCTTGCAGAGTGAAAAAAATTGTGCCTGAAATATAAACTGGAGATCCAAGAAAGTTTGGCTTTGGTTTGACATCTTTGGTGACCTACAAATAGTTAGCAAACCTAACGTTAGCAGACCTGTAATAGGTTAGCAAACAACATTTCTTTGGTTTTGCATTCACTAGCAATGTCAACACTGCTTTTTCTGGGCTTCAGTTCAGTGAATCACTCTTGTTTAAGGACATTTATGAAATTACTTAATATCTACCAAAGTCAATGGGAGCCAAGCAAGTACTTAACTGCTTATTCAAAAATAAGACTTTCAATTATCCTTACAATTGATGTCCTCCTCCCTGGGAGTTGAAGAAAAGGATTACAGTGGCTCAGTTTCAGCCTCTGTGATTATCAGTGTTTCCAGATCCAGTATAGAGCCTCAGCTTTGAGAAGATTCAATAGCCAAGGTATTTCACAGATAGTATTTGGTGGCAAGTTCCAGAGAACAATTAAAATACAATATTTAAAGAGAAAGAAAATGTTCTCTTTGTACCATCACAGTTCGTTTTAAAGGTATTTTTATCCTTACCTAGAGTCTTAGGAGCATTATTAACATGCAATATTCTTTGCTTCTGTTTCATTTCACCCTGTGGTATATCTAGGCCTGCCATGGATTAGACAGAAACCAGTGTTGAACAATTTCTAAAAAAGCATGATGATATAAGAAAGAGATATGAGGGTGGTAAATTGCAGGAGTTGTAGGAAAAAGGTGAGGACTGTAGGAGCAAAAGAGCAACAGTGATTACCAGAGGAGTTAGTTTAAGTAGGGTGAAAAGAAAAAAAATCAAGTTCTATTTCCTTCCCTCTCTCTTTTCTCTAATAAGCAGTTATACATTCTTCTCAATTTCGATTAAGTTCATATATAAGTATCGATGTAATAGCTGTCATTTAGAAGGGTAGCTGTTAGTAGCCCTCTACTTCTTAACACATCCAGAATTATTGTCCTTGAGATATTTCCAGTGTACAGAAGTCACCTTAGGATACACAATCACCTTCAGTTCTTTTCATGTGCTGGATAAATTATTACTGATAGAAATAATGGTGATCTGTAAAGTAATCTCACTACATCATTTCTGTGAACATTTGAACAATTTGAATGTTTGAAGCACATACACATATTAAACAGAGTCCCCCAATTATGAATATCTTTTTTCCTTTAAATAGGAGTTAATTACTGTAACTTTAATTTAATTTTCTTCAGCATGATCCATGATAGCCAATAAACCAAATGTCATTTTGTAATATGATCATACAATTTGCTTCCTGTAGACTAAATTTTGCCTTCAGCGCTGTTGGACATCAATCTAGTTAAGCCCATGAACCACCTAGTGTAGCCTCATTTCCTAGTCTAGTGTAGACTCACTTACTAATCTACACTAGTCCTGATGCTGCAATAATTTATATGGGCCAATTCTATTAAAATAAACTGTACCACAGATATGACTGATTTAAGTGTGTTTTGTTTTTTAATGTATGTCTATCCTATGTAATCACAATATATGACAAACTATAAGTGGCTCTTCAATATCTCTAATGAAGAAAGTAGACTCTGAATGCTTGTAGACTTCAGAGTGACATCTCCTTGCATTTGCGTTTAAAATAAAAGCTAAAGCAGTATCAGTAAATAAGAAAAAAAAATAATACATTGCCATTTTCATAGAATCATAGAATTGTCTAGGTTGGAAGGGATCTTTCAGGTCATTGAGTCCAACCATTGACCTAACTCTGACAAAACCCATCACTAAACAATAGCTCTAAGCACTACGTGTACCTGTCTTTTTAATACGTCCAGGGATGACAATTCCACCACTTCCCGGGCAGCCTGGTCCAATGCTTAATAAGCCTTTCAGTGTAAGAATTTTCCCTAATATTTAATCTAAAACTCCCCTGGCACAGCTTGAGGCCCTTTCTTCTTGTTCTGTTGCCTGTTACTTGGGAGAAGAGGCTGAACCCCATCTCTCTACAACCTCCTTTCTGGTAGCTGTAGAGAACGATAAGGTCTCCCCTCAGACTCCTTCAAGCTAAACAATCCCAGCTCCCTCAGCCACTCCACATAAGACTCGTTCTCCAGACGCCTCACACATTTTCCCCCTTTACCTTTTAGAAAAACATTTCATAAGCAAATTTTGGTTTTAAAAAAACAAGAATTATTTTCTCTTCACAAAGAACTACCACTGGTTTGCCAAAAAAATCCCCTGAAAGATTCAATTCCAATATAGAACAAAATTTTTCTACATTTAAAAACAAAACAAAACAAAATAGCCGCCTCAAAGCTTTATTAAGCAATGTTAACCCCTTTTGTAACATCTGAGGAAAGGAAATTGACATATTGTGCACTTTTTTTTTTCCATTTTTTGTTCATTTGTATGCAGCATTATTCTACTTAGCATTATTCTCCAACATTTCTTTTTCTTTTTTGTTTTCTACTTAAATGAGTTTCTAAAATCCCCTTGCTTTCATCAGTTTTCCAGAGAACTGTGTTCTGTTGTATAAAGGATATCAACTCTTTTCCTGTACTACCTTTAAAAAAATGACTTGTAACTGGACTGCTTCCACTTTTACTGATGCCACCTTCATGTTATATTCTTTCCCCTTAGAGTGGGCTCCCAAACAGTTTTCTTTCAGATTCCTGTTGTTGCTGTTGGTTGTCAGATTGCAGTCATCCCTTATTTTTACTTTAGTGCTCCTAAGTAATTAGTAATAACATAGGCAAATGATAGTCAGTATCAACCCTTTAAAAAGCATAATAGACATAGTATATAACAGCTCGAAGATTCTTTCTTGCTTACAAGAATTGCTGGTTTAAGCTGTCGCTTTCAAAGAGGTGTCTTTTAAATGAATGCCATGTATAATTTAAAAAAAAAAAAGAATAGAAAAGAAAAAGAACACTGTATCTGTAATAACCTAGAGTATTTTGTTTTACGTGATGAAATTATTTATTGTCCTATTAGTAATTATAATTATTCATCTACAGGCTTACTTAATTTTATTTATTAGTATGTGGATGTGTGTATTTTAGTGGGTATGTACAGACACCACCTATAAACATGGTATATAGGATCTAAAGAGAATGGAAAAAAGTCTATTTGGTTGTATTGTTCTTTTAAGGGCTTTTATCGGTGGAACAGCTGAGCACCACTCAGTCGCTGATGGATTGCACACCTGATCTTCAACCATTTGAAACAGGGAAGTACCGTTACACTCAGTTTCCAAAGGGCAAAGTCTCTGTCTCTGAAATCACACAGCAAGTGTGTCTGGTTGGGGAGCAAACCGTATGTTCATTTGTTATGATGAAGATGTTGTGTCAAGATAGTATGTATACTCATACTGTGGACTTTTTGTTTCAACTTGAGTCATTCTAATCTGTTAAAAAACCTCACATTATAGCATCTGAGAGAAAAAAATGTTTTGCTGAAGTGGTTTAAATCAAATCAGTATCAAAGCTGTTTGTTGTTAACAGCATATAATTAAGTGGTAATCAGTGAATTGTACATTTGGGACAAATAGCAACAACAAAAACATATACCCCACAATACTAAACGCTTATAAAACACCAGTAAACACCTACAAATTTCCAGGCATTCTTCTGTAGCAAATCCCAAGACGATACAATTCCCCCCTACACAAACACACATGCAAGTGTGTACGGTTGCATGCACGTACAGTTGCACTCACACCGCCTCCCCTCACAGGCTCTGGGTGTTGCAGACCTCCGTCCTGGCCGTGTGGACCCCAGTCACTTACTCACCCATGCTGTGGCAGAACAGGGGCTGTGGCTGTACCTGAACTTCTGCCGCCCCTGCAGCCCACTGACCCACATGCCGTGAGGAAGCCCCCTTCAAGGTCCCACAAGCACAGCTTGGCATGGTGGCTCACCTCTGTTGTCCTCCACCGTGGTGGCCCACAGTGGAGTGCAGGTGTCCTTCAGTGCCCCACAGCAAGGCTGCTCTGTCCATCCCAGCAGCGCTCGGGGTTAGTCTTGTACACAGAGCGTTTCTGCGCTAGTCTTCTTTACTCTAACGAGGGGCCTGCAGTAACCACAGACCTCATAAAAAAGGGAATGGGGTCCTTCCAGATTTAAAAAATAAGTTGTATTTCATTTGCCTCAGCAGATATTTTTAAGGTAGATTTGAAGAAATAACGGCTGCACACAATAGGAATAAGAATGTGCAATAGGAAGGCATCTGACTTTTTTATTTCAGAACATTCTGACAAAATTGTAATGATTTTAGGAGCTTATAAAATTTCTGCTAAAAATCAATATATGCATAAGAAACTGTCTTACACAATACCAATATTTGGACAGCCATGTGATCTTGAGTTTGGGGCATAAATATGGATTTAATAACATTCCTTTGTTTGGCTTTATAGTAGGGAGCCAAGGATTTCTTCCTCTAAAAAGGCAATGAAACTTAATTATACTTGGCTACTTCTGATCTTTGCCTCCTGAAAAATATATATGCCTTCCCTGGAAACCCCAGTATATGCAGTTACTTTCTAAATAATCTAATTATGTATACAGGAATATGACCCTTGAAAAGGGAGATGAGCATTCCAGGGAGAGGATGCTCAACAATAGCAAGTGTAACCCTGTTCAGCAATTTTAATTAGGAGGGTATCTTTTAATTAATTATTATTGTTTTCTAATAATGTCAGTTAATAATAGAAACTATCATTCACTGATGTGGTCTTCCTCAGCTTCTCTTGTGAATGTTTGAGAAGTTATTCACAATGCTTTTTTAGGTGCAGATAGCAATGAACTTTGATTGATTATTGCTTTTGGTGCATTACCATCCACATTGTTCTCTGACAGTTCATTTTGAAATCTTGAATTGTTTACAATGTCGTTGTTTCTGTTTTGAGACTGATTTTATTGTATTCACCTTTTTTGGCTGTCTTCCTTCTTTATGTTCTTGTAGTCTTGTTCATTGTTTGCTCTCGTCATTAAAGCAAAAGATACTTAGCTAGGTTGCATCCAGGGATTGCTGTAGTTTTTATGCCATTTGCAGTCAATCTCACCTTTGTTTTGATATGTGTTGAGATCTCATTTCTAATAAGCCAGCAGTTCATTTTGCACATCCAAATAAAAGTACATTGGGAAGGACTGAATGCTTTTCCATGTTCAGCTTTTCATTTCAAATCTTGTAAAGTCAGTATGTATCTGTGCAGGCAAGTTTGAACATGGTATTCTGTGTTTTGTAATTGTCCTAAATGAACTGTACATGCTGAACTGTTATTCATCTCAAGCTATATGCTGACAGAATCCAGACAACTTCAATCTGATTAGTTAGGCTTATTGTCAATATGTTGGTACCACAGGCATAGGGGTTTTATTTAATTATATGTATTTTCTTATTGCAGTGGTTCCTTCTGGGAATACGGGGATGAAAGGCTGTTTAGTTATAAAAATTCTTCTCCAAGTAGATACTGCTTATTATTCAAAATGGTCAAATTTGCTTTCAAAAAGCACTCTTCAGTTAGATAACATCATACAAAATCGAAGCACAATGAAAATGCAAAGTCTGATTGTGATATCTGCACATGGTACACTTGATTTGGAGTTGGGTGCGGAAGGTACATCAACCTACTTTGAAGTTGCCTGGGATTCAAATTAATGGCATGGCTGCATTTTAAGAGCCCCATATGATCTGTTCTAAGAATCAGCAAGTAAAGGGAGTATCTAAGCAGCTCCTTTTTCTAAACCAGACTAAACACGTCTATTTACAAAGACCTCTCCTCTGCCTACCTCATTCATTTTTGAATGCCCCTGCCGCAACTCTTCCTCTTTTCAAGAACATCCAGGAATTGAGAGGGATTTCTTCTCCCCATGGGCACCAGCACCTAATGCTCTACCACAGAAGAGGCTCTCAGGAGCTCAGTAAGGCAACTTGTGTTCTTAATATGAGGTTACAGGAAGGAAAAATTTGTTTTGGTCAAAGTTATGTGACAAGAAACAGAGCTGAGATTCATATGCAGCAATTCTCAGTTCTTCATTCTGCGCTTAATAAAACACATCGATTGTAAAATAGCTTGTTTTCTGCAAGGATACTGTAACATTGAACACTGAATGAGGACATTAAGTAAAAATAAAGGTAACTCTATTTCATAACTTGGTGGCTGATTTTAGATCAGTTTGCCTGCTGTAGTCTTTCCTGACATCATATAACTTCATATTAAATTTCTCCTCCCAGGAAAAATCTTATGTGTGTATTTCTCATGAATTAATGGAGCATTTTCAGATATAAGAAGAAATATTAAAAAAAAAAGGGGAATAGCTATGCATTTATAATTGTGTGTGAAATTGGGAAGGTGTCAGGACAGGAAGTATTTATTCCTTTTTCTTCGCTGCTCTCGGTATAGTCCGCCTTAAAAATCTTAGCTACATTTTCAGCTAGTCTAAACTGGCTTCAGTAGAGGTACTCTTATTTATATCCTCTGAGGTACAATGCTATTAGGACTGTTATTCCTGTTTCTTCATCAGCTATATAGTGATGAACCCAACTGTACTGAGCTGATCCAAAAAGGAGCAGAAGTTAAATTGTTAAGATGCGAGTAACCTATATTCTTATCCCTCTGCTGTTGATTTGGAGAGATAAGAGACTGATTTAAATGAGTCAGCAAAACTATTTAGAGTCAGACTGCTTTAAATTACTTACACTATGGCTGTCAGTCAGCTATCAGTCTGTTGATTGACACACGCATGCAATTCCAGCTAAGCAAAATTCCAGTTTGTACTCAATATAGACCGGCTCTGCTTTCGAAAAAGAATATTCAGACAGCTTTAGTTTTCATTCTATAGTAGAATGAAGAACAAACTATGGAACCTCAAAACTTATTGCTCAATGGGGTCGTTATTCCCTGATAGTCTTTGCTAATGACTTTGCTAATAATACCTCCTTGAACCCAGTCTAAAGAAACACAGGTAGGATGCCAATAATCCTTTCAGCCATTAGTTGAACACTTTGCTATGGAAAGAATTTGAAACTTAGCCCTTTTAAAACTGTTTTTAGTGACTAAGGTTTCCAGAAAACCTGATAGTGGCAGAGTTATTGTTGGTATAATTGCTGCGTGAGTACTTTGGGAGGGAGGATTGGAACATTAGCCCCACTGCACTCTGCTGAAACAGTTGTTCTCATAACCGACTGCTGGAGGGCACTGCCCTTATCCTGCTTCTGTAACTCTTGAGCCAGGTGCACGTTAATCCACCAAGTTGTTTGTTGTGGGTTTTTTACGTAACATAAGGAGATACGTACTTACTATAAAGTCTTATCACAGGTAGATTCGGTAGTTGTTACAACCACAAAATATGTGTTGGTGCCTGTTAAGCTCAGGTGTAACTGAGCAGGATGTGTTTCTGACAACACTTACACAGACAGAATTGCAAAGATATCCTGGAAACAACTGCTCTTGGAAGCTTTACTGAAAAAAACTTAACTTTCAAATGATGTAAATCAATTAGTAACAGGAATATCTTCATTTGAGAGCATTGGGATGGCTATGGCGGTCCTTTTGCTTGCAACTTAAATAGCAGATTTTACTTCTTTTCCCAGTCACACTGGCCAGCAAGTAATCCAAATGGAGTGAATTCTGGGGTGATATTAAAGGAGACAAGAAAGGTACAGTGGGTCCCTTTTGAACAGTTTAAACTGGCCTACTGTGAGGTGTTAGCAGAAGGTGTAAATTAAAGGTCAGTAGGGAATTGTTATAACTTGCCACTTCAAATAACCTTTTGTTAATTGAATTTTTGGCCACACACTTATTTTCTGGTTCCTCATCTTTAGTTGCCCTAGCTTAGGATGTGTAGGAAGCTTACAGAAATGTATTTGTTCCCCTGCTTAAAATTCCTGGTTCAGTGAGGTGGTTTCAGTTACATTTAAATTACTCTGATAAAAACATTCTCAAAACTAAGTTAGCCAAAGAGCAGTATGAAAAAGGCTTTATAGTAGATGCTCTTCATAATGGTCTTGTGTTGTCTGCAATATTGTGTGAGGAAAATGTTCTGGAAATTGGCTTGGATATTATTTTATTTAAAAGCCAAAATATAAGAAGAAAACAGATACCATCAGAAACAGTTTGCACTGTAGAGCATCATGCAAGTCTGATTCTAGCAATGAGATCTTGGCTATGACACTGAGAGCAGAATGGTAGAAAAACATTTTCTACGTAGGGTAGCTCCTTCACACACAGCCCTTCCTTCTCATACTTTGCTGCAAGCTCCTGGGGGCGTTTTATGAACAGCTGAAGGGAGAAGCTTGTAGTCTATAAGGGGCAGCTTCACGCTGCACATATGGCCTTTATCCTCCCTGAATGTATTGCTATCAGGTTGCTGAGAGGCACCGCTACATGTGCACTGGTGAGCAGGGGAGGTGGCTGACTTTGCTAAAACAGTCACACTAGCACTGCGCAGAATCTGGGCAGCACAAGAGAAATCAACACATTCCCCTTTTGGTACTCTATTCTTCTATGGCTCTGACCGAGACAAAATTTTACTTCCAGAGAAATTAAGTAAAATTTCAGCTTCTGTCTTCTCAAAAAATTCCCTTCCCATAATTGTTCACAATGGCATACCATGTTGATAAAGGAGTGAATTTCAGAACGCGTGCTGTCATTCTCATGGACTCCACTTTGCCTCATTGTCTGCTAATGCTATTGATGCCTTTTCAGTGTTACGTAAGGTTCACTGCTCTCATTTTCCATTACCTTCATATAAATACAAAGTTGCCTGCATTAAGGCGAGTCTTGGCTTTTCTGTGTTAATGCTATAATTAACTCAGTAGAAATTCATCTATAGCATACCATGGAGTAACCACAGTAATTTTTCTTGGTGAAAGATACAGTTTTTAGGTGGAGTGGAGGCAGATGAACATAGCATTTTTCTTGTTCTATTTTGTAGTGGTGTGTTAGTGGCATTGTTCTCAACCTCATGTCAGGAAATGTGCAGATAACGAACAACAGTATCACTTCAAAGATATGTAAAATGTGAGAAGTAGCTGTCAGTGAAGAATGAGACTAAGCAACTAAGAATGAAGAAGTGATGGAGGCTGTTGTGTGAGTAGAGAAAAATAAGGAACTAATGCTATTTAAAGCGGGACGGTATGAAAAGGGATGTGATGTGACCAGGGTGGGGATCTGCTGGTTACATAGCTTTCTATAGAACATCCTGCCCGCAAAGCATTCCTTCTGTGGCTGTGAAGAAGTTTGTTCCTGATAAAAGGTCCTGGCAATGCATGCTTTAACTTCCTGCAAAATTTTTCCCGTGGATGTAGATGAGTTGATTGCGGCTGAATAATTTTCATCTTTCTATAGCTGCAAGACTGTATCTGCCTTCGCGTGCTAAAAGTGAATCCTCACTGTTATTCCATGAAATAAACACCCAAGATTCTGGGGGTTTTTTTCTTTCGTAATCAGCATGCAAAACATGATTATATATAAAATGAGGATAGAAATTAATTCATCTGTAATTATGTGATCTCATTTGGCATCTAACTATATGATAAAAATCAGTGATTAAATTTCCTTTCAAAGTCTTTGTTCATCAGTCACAAAACAAGCTCAGTAATTATCCCTTAGTTATTGTGAGAACTGTGCCTTCATTATTACATTCCTAATTGTTTTCAGTTAAGGAAATTTATTTTTATAGTTCACTCAAGCTGACTCTCTTAGACTGGGTGATTGTCCATTGTTTTCAGTGTAGAAAGCAGGGCCTATAGACTATGTTAAAATAAATTCTTGTTTTTCTGCTGGTACATACAATAGGATACATTCTATATACATGCCTCAGTACACATTGTATTTTCTTCTTCTGTGAGGCATTCCAATCCAAAATGTGTTATAAATATTCACAGAACATCCCAGCAGAGACCTATAGTTTCCCTGAAACTGTCAAGAGATGCACCATTAAAGAAAAAATAATTCTATGTTCTAACTGTGGGTGAGATAAACCCGTCCTCTGTGTGGAAATCTCATGTTTATCATCCAGTCAATTCTGCAGAGAGAATCTGTATTTTTTTAACTGATAACTTCCAAATGTCTTGTTGAGGAATTTCTATTGTATCCCTTGAGGTGAATTAAACATATTTGCACTTAAATATAAAAGCTTTAATGCGCGATGCATTGGACAGAGTCCTACCGCCATAAGCAGTTCTACTGGGAGTCTGCAAAGGATCCACACGAGCTGATTCCTCACGTGCACTTGCACTGGCACAGACCCCATGAGCGTCGGCATGGGGCACCTCAGCCCAGACATGATCCATCCCCCGGCCTGACTCTGCTGCCCAAAGGTGGCCCCAGAGCACTTGCCTCCCATGACTGATGGATTGCCATAAGGCAACACTGCAGCATTTCTTGTCTCATCACCGAGGGAAACTTCCCTCCCTTACTGAGACTCCTTCTGTCGCTGTCATTCCTGCGTCCAGCCAATGCAACCCTTTCTGCCATCGGACCTTCTTGCCCTCCATGCCAGATCATTCCTTGGTCCCAAATTACCAATGCTGAGCAGCTACAATTTGAATTTCCCCTTCACTCTACTGGTTGTACATGCAACTCTTGTAACTTGACCACATTTGCTGGATTTTCAGAGGGTTGGCAAAACAGCAATTTTGTGTCAAAAAGGCTGCCCTTACAGCAGATATGAAGTCTTCTTCGAAGCATGGGGACACTAGAACGGTAACGTGACAGTACTTGACAGAACTTTCTGCCAACGGCCAAATAACATAAGTTTTATTGATTCCCCCCCATATCTCATTTATTTGAAGCCATTGAATAATTTGGGTAGAAACTTTCAAAACCCATGACTTTGAGCTAGGCTTTCTTCTACTGTCTTCCTTTCAGTCAGATGAGGTGTGGAAAACTTAGCTGACCGAACAGCCATAGTTTGGATGCATTATGAGTCAGCAAAGCTGATTTTGTGCCTCTCGTTCTGACTCTGACACTAATATGTCTCATTATGCCATCATTGGCATAATTTTGTTTCAAGGTGGTATTTGGTCATTATTAGCAGACAGAGGAAAATCCAGTGACAATCTATGAACAGTGCTCCTTGGGGTAAATTAATCGCACCACCTGATTTTTTGATACATGTATCTCTCTATTGGTTTTGCAAATCAGGATTTATATTTTTGCATTTTAATAAACTGTGCCAAAGACTGAATTAATTAATACTTGAGATGTAATAAATTGACTAGGTTCATGAAGTATGTTGGTCTATTGTGAGATTGTTCTGTTTCAAGTGCATAAAAGTTTCTCTTTTTAGCAATCAAATAAATATTTCAGAATATATGCAAATTTTTATAAGTGATGTGCCAGTGAAATGTAATGTAGTCATCACTGAAGGGTGTCAGCTACTTTCACATGAGTGATTATTGGAGCTGATAGCCCTGAATTCAATGTGGTTGTGTCAAACAGAAATCCATTACTACCAAAATCAAGGTGATGGGAGTTTAAGGATGAGGAGTTGTGAGGTCCGTCGTAGTCTTTATCTCCATTGACTTCAGCTGGTTACAAACAAAACTAGAATTTGTTTAGCACTAGGTGCTACATCATCTAAACCACCATTACAGTGTTAGTTCAGAATGCTTGGAAAGAATTTTGTAGATAATATCATGAACTAGGAGTTGCAGTGCTTTTTGAAAAAACATCAGCAAAAGAGTTGACAAAAGATCTGTTTGGGAATATAGGCTGAAAAGAAGTCTGTAACATGTACAGCAGTACTGGATGGAGTCTGACAACTCACTGAGTTCTCTGTTTATGAGGTAGCAGTTAGATATATACATATACTATTAAGTATGAATTACAGCTAAAAAATTATATTCTACAAATACTTTCTAACTTTCATAGCTGTTCTTACTTCAAGTAGGGCATTTTTCTTACTCTTGTCACAACCCTCAGTATGTTTTCCCAAATCAATCCACTTAGCAGAAAGATATACTTCCCTGACATTAGGACATTTGTTTCAGGTATACTTTCAAGCTGATTAATGCAAATCAGCAAATTTTAAGTTTGGGGGTTTTTTTTGCTAAATATCACCTCTAAAATTTTGAAAGATTTTTCTGCAAAAATATTTGTCTAAACTTACCTTCTTATGTGTAGGGTAATGACACTGAAAATGTTTGTCAGAAGTTGCGGTGTCTTTAAAATTAAATAAATGTTGGTGCATGGATCTGCACACACAAGTATATACTTAAGGAGAAAAATGTAATTTTGCTACACCAAAACAGAACTTATCTCTAGTAAGCATTTTATTAAGACAAAAATATATGATTTATTTTTGAGTTAGCTACCTAGGAAACATGTTCTCTTTGAGATCGGCTTTGTGAGTTTCAGGGTTATCTAATAAACTGAAGATTTCAGATTTGTGGATGGCATGAGGTAGGATCTCGAATTTTATGGAAGATTAGTCTTGAGTCACACATGGTGCAAATCTGCAAACCTCCTATATCTGGCCAGAATCAGCATGCATGCTTTTCAGATTGCCTTTTGTGCCCTCACAAGGGAGTTGCAAGTCATGTTGTTGAAGGTGGGGAAATACACTTTTCTTTGTGCTAGCCAATAAAGTAACAGCTATTGAGACAAGGTTACTTTGATTCTTACGCCACTGTGATTGTTCCTACAAAGATCATTTAATGACATGAACCTAAAGGAAATACCTTGGATCTCCCCTGTAAGCTGTGTATTTTGCTATAAAGCAGTTAAACCTGTAAAATTAAGATGAACAAGACGGTTGTACTATTTATATTTTAATAAGGCAAGCTCTGTAGTAGAATCGCAGTACAGTACTTGGACTATAGCTCTCATATTTCAAGGGTGACAGGTAATTTCATACTTACAGAAAATTGGATGTAGAGAGTCCAAAGTATCATGAATTAAGACATTTTCAAAGGGATGGGGAATAAACAAAAATTTTCAGGCAATATTTAAAAAAATATATGTCCGTGCTATAGACATACATATATAGGTCTGTGTATATATATATAAATATATGTATATATTTATAAATATATATGTAAAGGTGAACAAGGGATAGCAAGGACAGGCTACCAAAGGAGTAAGCATCTTCTTAATCTCTCAGAAAAATATGCCAGAATTGCCTGTTTGTCAAGAGGGCTTTGATGTCTTGAACTCAAGGTGCAAGATCCTCAAACACTATAAATTGCTATCACTTTTCTGAAATTATTCCAGATGTAGAGGAGCAAAGGATCTGCTCCAGAGATTCTTCCAAAACAGAGTATGAGAAAGTCTGGTGTCATTCACATGATACATGCAAATAACGGAAGTTAGAATGGGAAAAGTGTTATCAAGGTGTTCCTGTGCAAAATAAACTGTTCCTAGTGCTCTGCCTATAATGCTTTGTCCAGTGTGCTGACACCACTATTGGTAAACAAGGAGAAGTCCAGTCGTTATATTCCCCTTCATTCCAAAAAAGCTGAGTAAGAGATTGATGCTAGGTATGTTATTTTCTGTCATCTGTAAAATTGGTATTTATTTTTGAACAGTTTGTTGGTTAACTGCTGCCGCAGTTACCAGTGCTGCAGAGGGAGTACAAAATATTGTTGAAGCCCGCTTCATAAAATAGTTGCTTTAAAAAGATTTCTTGCTAGGCTTTGTAATACAAAATGCGCTGAAATCCAGGTTCGGAGGTTGGAGTGTGCAGGACTGTATATTACAGTGGATCTTCTCCTCAGAAACCTCCAAAGAGGAACTGAGGGACTGAACAAATTACACTCACCTCTTGAAGGTAGCTTTAAGTCAGAAAGAAGCATGCTGCTTGGTACTAAAGAAGCTTACAAACTGTGATGAGTAAAAGATTTCAGATAACAGGAATTTTTATCCTAAACTAAATTAGTTGCAAAAGTTTTAACAGGTGAATTTTATTTCCAAAGGTGCAGTGATCATCTCCAGGACTTGGACCACTAAGTCTTATGGTATGTTATTTATACTTTCTGTAGTAAACAACTTGATCTGAATATGTCTTATATTACTGTTTGCAGTTATGTTGCAAGAAAGTTAAAAATGAAATGGTTTTATTCTTATGTTTACAAATATTAGGAATTTTTTTTCTACATGGAACAGCTGGTATGTATATTGTGTTCTTTTGATTGACCATGGCAAGTTGATCACAGGTCATATATCTCACTGTTCTTTAATGGACATGGATAGAACAGGTTTAGCTGATTCATTGAGTGATAAGTTTTGTTCTGTTTTGTGACTTCCACTCTTAAATCATGAAATCTGAAGAAGAAAAATGTAGTGCAATCTCTGCATGATTTTATTAAGTCTTTCTTTATTGAACCTTAGTTTTGACAGCATGTGTATCAAATCTCGAGTTCCTGCAACTCATTATTATAGAACTTCAGCTTTTCATTTTATATAAAATGAGGCTCTAGATCCAAGACTAAGGAGAGGAACAGAAAAAGGGAAAAAAAAAAAGAAGAAGAAATGGAATTTTAGAGGTTCAGTAATTAGATAGCAAAAAAAAATGCAGAATTTTTTGAAATCAGAAATATCCTCTCCGTTTTTAGTGTTTGATTTTATGGTTACTGGTGCTCTTCATTCATGTTTGGGGTTTCTTGTGCACTGTGAGTGAGAGGCTACAGAAGTTAGAAAGCACACATGCATGCAGCTGGAGAACTAATCAGTGAATTCTTTGATGTTTGTTATATTGCCCTGTTATCCTGCAGGTATGCTTGCTCGCATGCTTACATTCATCAGGGCCTGGAGAGACTTTTGAGGAATTCCTGCCCTCCCCAGCCCATGCTAGATCTTTTGGCAAAGGTCTCCAACATTTTTTATACATATGTTTCCAAGTGTCTTCTGGTAGATCCATCATCATTAGAAATAACAAGTGTCCATGTTCAGAACTTCTGTTCATGCAGTAGCTCCATCGGGACTGGGATGTGTCACAGCTGTTACAAGAAGCAAAAGATTTGCACACATATGGGTAATACCTTTCATTCATGACCCACTGGAGTTGCTGCTGGTGCTCAGAGCAACTGACAGCTGCTCTGATACACCCCACATCAGACGCTGTAAAAATGTCAGATTCCATTCCACCAACAGACAATGAACCAATCAGCAGTAAAAACAGCTAAGTCACCCAGTCATAACACTTTTCATGCAGCAGTGCTAGCTGGAAAAGAAAAGTTCCTGTCCCCAGTGTTGTTACCTAACAATCTGAGCAATCTGATCTAGTTAAAGATGTCCCTGCTTACTGCAGGGGGGTTGGACTAAATGACCTTTAAAGGACCTTCCAACTCAACACGTTCTATGATTCTGTGATTCTATGATTCTATGTTTCCAATTAATTCTATCTAGTTGGCATGCTACTCTTACCTTCAGATTAACTGCTGATAACTGCTAGATATGTGATTTCAATGGTTTTGAGCCAGTTCTTAGTTGATGACTATCCTACTTTAGTATGATCCCTTTGTTTTTGGATTTGATTAACAAGTTTTGTTGGCAGGTCAGGGAGGACAGAAGTCAGACAGCTCGTGGAAAGGAACAGCCATGTTACTCTCAGGGATGCATATTCTGCCATGCAACAGTTAGCTGGTATCGGTCTTCCAAACCAATAACCAGGACTGTAAATGCAAATGATGCTCCTAAAGCAGTTGATATTTGTAGCCTGTAGCCTTTGCATTTGATGTTAGAAACTGATCTGTGAGCACACATATACTATAACTACTCCTAAATATGTATCAGTTCAACATTGAATTTTGTCTCACTCTTCACCACCGCTTCAAAAAGTCCCCTAAACCTATGAGGAGAGATTCAGATGGCACCATCACACTACTTTATTTTCTGAAAGTTCCCACTCTCTGTTCTAGCACCTTCTCTCTTGCTTTCTTCTTTGTTTTATTGCTACCTCCAGAATCACCTCTGTCAAAAACCCACTGTAAGGACTGAAAATCCAGTACCAACATTTAAAACAAGTCATCAGAACTGATATTACATTCATTGTATCAGTATTCTTTTCTCACCACTAGCCCTTTCCCCATCCTTTGCCTGTGCTCGTGATTTAAATGTTAAACCCTTGGGTCAGTTTATATGGTGTGGTACAGCAAGAAACTCCTCTTCTGCTGTCCTCTTTTTTCCATTAACGCTACTGAAAAAATATGATAAAATAAGAGAGGGGGCGATGAGTATCACCCCACAGATTATACAGAACCAGCCAAAGTGCAGTTGCCCACATGCCTCATTTCTTTCTTCTTTGATACCTAGGCATAGTGATGACATTGCAAAACGAGACTGTCAAAATGCTAATACTGAAATTAGCAGTGTAATTCTCAAACCCAAGCAGGATTTCAGGCCATCACAGAGTCTAAGCTCCCAAGGAACAGAGACAGGGCAGACTGCTGTCACCAGTAATATCATAAAGTCTCTCAATATGTGGAAATTGGGTTCTGCTTCAGTCGCACATACCTGAATAAAGAGAGTGAAAAGCATAACCCCTTCATTTATGGATTTTGTTTTGGTGGAAATGCAACAGAAGGTGTAGGCTTGTTGTGCGTGCTTTGTTTGGTTGACTTTACTGGTTTCCGTTAAGTAGCACACTGTTAAGTATTTATTTTGTGGGACTCCGCTTTTAAAAGTATTCTCCAGATTTTAGCCTTACTACCTCTCCAGTGTTATTACCTTGGTTCACTTTCAAAAATTGGATTGCAGTAATGGTAAAAAAGAATAAGATGAGAATGAAATTGATGTTAAATATTAAACCTGTCTACTTAAATAGGGTTCAGGAGGGGTTAGGTGTAGTGGCATGTTCTTGTGAAGATTCTTTATTTAAATGCCAGTTTTGCTGAATGCCTGTGACTTCAAAAGTCACAGCTAATATTATTGCACTAAAAACACTGGCTTAGCAGAGTAGAGACAAAATAAACTTTCTTCTATGCTATAAATGCTATAAAACAATATGATATTGTAAACCAGATTACACTGGTATGTCTCAAGGTACTGTGAAGTAAGCAAAAGCTGTTGATGAATTTTTTTCATTCTTTCAACCTTTTATAGGATTTCACAAAATCACAGAATGTTTGAGGATGGCAGGCATCTCTGGAGATAGTCTAGTTCAGTGCCCCTGCTAAAAACAGGATGAGCTAAAGTAGATTGCTTAGGACCGTGTACAGTCAGGTTCTGAATATCATAGAATCATAGAATTGTCTAGGTTGGAAGGGATCTTTCAGATCATCTAGTCCAACCATCAACATAACTCTGACAAAAACCATCACTAAACCATGTCTCTGAGCACTACGTCTACCCATCTTTTTAATATCACCACTTCCCTGGACGCTCTAGTCCAATGCTTAATAACCCTTTCAGTGTAAAAATTTTTCCTAATATCTAATGTAAACCTCCCCTGGTGCAACTTGAGGCCAATTCCTCTTGTCCTGTCGTCTGTTACCTGGGAGAAGAGACTGAACCCCACCTCTCTACAACCTCCTTTCAGGTAGCTGTAGAGAGCTATAAGGTCTCCCCTCAGCCTCCTTTTCTCCAGGCTGAAAGTCCCAGCTCCCTCAGCCGCTCCTCCTAAGACTTGTTCTCCAGACTCCTCACCAGCTTCATTGCCCTTCTCTGGACATGCTCCAGCACCTCGCTGTCTTTCTTGTGAGGGGCCCAAAACTGGACACAGTACTTGAGGTGGGGCCTCACCAGTGCCGAGTACAGGGGGATGATTACTTCCCTAGTCCAACTCACCACACTGTGCCTTCTTGGCACAGTTCATGCTGTGATGCTCCAGTCCATCATCTGTGGCCCTGTGCTGGAATTCCTCTAGTAAGTCCGTGTCTCTTCTGTACTGGAGAGGGCATAGCTGGGCCCAGCACTCCAGGTATGTCTCACCAGGTCTGAGCAGAGGGGAAGGATCAGCTCCCTCAATCTGCAGGCAATACCCCTCCTAATGCAGCCTCCCTTCTTTGCTGCAAGGGCACTGTGCTGGCTTATGATCAGCTTGTCTCCCAGGAACTCCAGGTTCTTCTCTGCAGAGCTGCTTTCCAGACAGTCAGCCCCCACAATATATTGGTTCTGGAAGTGTCTGTCATTCCTCTCCAGGTTCAGGGATTTGCATTTCCCTTTGTTGAATTTCATGAAGTTCCTGTTGACCATTACTCCAGCCTACTGAGGGCCCTCTAAGTGGCAGGCCATCCATCTGATGTACTAACTGCTCCTTCCCCTTTTGTATCATCTTCAAATTACTGAGGGTGCACTCTTTTCATTGTCCGTGTTTTCACAAATGGTTGAAACAGTGTTGACCCAAGTATCCGTCCCTGAGGCGAACCACTAGTGAATGGCCTCCTCCTGCGCTTTGGGCCACCGATCACAACCCTTCAAGGTCAGCAGTTGAGACAATTTTCATTCCATCTCAGTATGCTTATCTAACCCATTCTTCATCAATTTGTACATGAGGGCATTATGGAAAACAGTGATTAAAACCTTACTAAATTGAGGTAAACAGCATCCACTGCTCTCCCTTCATCCACTAAGCTCATCATCTCCTCACAGAATGCTATCATGTTGCTAAGCACAGATTCCCCTTCACAATTTCTTTTTTCCCCAACCTTTTTACAGCACCTATCACTCTGTTTTTGATTTAAGCCTTTAACCTTTGATTTAAGAGTACATGAGCTACCGTAACCTGATAATGCCGAGCCTTTTTGAGTCTCTTTGCATGTAACAATCACCATTTGGACAGAAGTAGCAAAAGGATTGCAAATGCTTTAATTCCTTTTCTCATGCTGTCTGCTGTCTTGCTAATAAATTCACAAAGCTTATATGATTAAAAACGTGAGAGCCTGGTGCACTCTATGGGCTCTAATGTAAGGTAGTAGAAAACTTGAAGCTTTCTTTGGAAATCTGAAGGTGGCTTTGAAAGTTAGTTGCCAGAAGCAGAGGATGAGCCCGCAGTGCCTTCGTGGGATTTGCTACAGGGACAGGATGTTGTTCTGTGCTGATTGTACCTGGCCACCGCCTCTGCAACTCCAAGTGCTGCACTCAGATTTCTTGGTACAGTAGATGACTTACTGAGCCAGAATCATCTCCGTTTGACTGTGTATTTTTGCACAGTACTGCAGCGGGTCACTGACTGTGATGTGCTTGAGTTACTGAAGTGAACAAAAGAAGTGTTAGTAAAAATAAAGAGCTTTTTGCTAGCCTCTAGTGCATGAAAGTGGTACACTTGCATGGTGCGAGTCCTCATGAAGTTCAACAAGGCCAAGTGAAAGGTCTTGCACATGGGTCGGGGCAATCCCAAGCACAAATTCAGGCTGGGCGGAGGATGGATTGAGAGCAGCCCTGAGGAGAATGACTTGGGGGTGTTAATTGATGAGAAGTTCAACATGAGCCAGCAATGTGTGCTTGCAGCACAGAAAGCCGACTGCATCCTGGGCCCCATGGCAGTGGATTTGGAACTAGGTGATCTTTAAGGTCCTTTCCAACCCACAACATTCTGTGATTCTATCACTCTAAATCTATGGTGACGACTCCCAGTCAGCTTCTTATCCTTTATGGTTTTGGAAACGATTTCCAGGATTATTTGCTTCGTCTGCCTCTAGTTCCCTACATACTCCTTCTGACCCATCTTGTAGCTAGGGGTGACATTTACATTCTCCTACTCCTCAGGAACCTCTTCCGGGAGCATACCGTCAGGCCCCTTGGACATGTATATGGCTAGGCTTTTTAGGTGTTCCCAAACATGATCGCGCTCCACCAAGGGTAAGTGTTCATTGCTCCAGACATTTCCTCTGGTCTCAGAAGTTTGGAATTCCTGAAGGCTCCTCTTGCCAATGAAGAATGAGGCAAAGAAGGCACCGAGTCAGGCTTTTCTGTGTCCTTTGTCATGAGCGCCCCTCCCCCATTTGGAGGTAGGCTCACACTTGCCCTAGTCTTCCATTTATTGCTGATCTACTTGTAGAAGCCTTTCTTGTTGCCCTTTACATCCCTTGACAGATTCAACTCCAGGTGGGCTTTGGCTGTCCTAATCCTAGCCCTCTGACAATGTCTCTGCGTCCACCTCCTGTGTGCGTCCTTTATATGTTTGCTTTTAGTCAGGAGTTCATCTATCAAGGCCTCCTGCTACTTTTATTTGACTTCTGTATGTCAGAAGGCAATGGACCACCCCTGACCTTAGAGGTGATGATCCTTGAAAATCAATCAGCTTTTTCCCAAAAGGGTGAGGACAAAACAGACAGTGAACACAAATGGGTCTGCTACAAGAACTCTTCAGAAGATGACAAGCAAAATAATTTCTAAATAATCAACTGAGTGATTTGATTTTACTGTTCACAGTAATCTAAATTTCGTTTATGAGCTCTCCTGATAAAAAGCTCTGGCATGGATACTGAGACAAAAATTACTGACAAGCAGTGAATATTATCAGTGTTGAGTTTTTCCTTTTCTGGAAAATTGTACCTTGTTCAGTAGTCATTGTATCAACTTATTTTCCGCATCTGGGATTTCAGCACAAAATTTGTGTCCCATGGTTGACCAGTTGTTTTCTTAGAAATCCCAGACATTATACACACAAATGACATCATATATACTTTGCTGATTTTTTCTTCTCACTCCTCCACTTTATGTTGAATCTTAGTTAAATTTATTTTATATAAATCTTGCTGATTTCTTGTCACATTGTTTTTCTTTGTTGCTCAATATTCCTTCCCGAACACTTGAGATTTCTCTACAGACTTCACCTTCTCTTTTTTTCCTGCTGAATTTTGTGTTTTTACCTTCTTGCTGTCTGATGATTTTCATGGTGGATCTGGCCTATGAAACAGGATTGACAGGTGTCATGGTTTAATCCCAGCTGGCAACTAAGCACCACACAGCCGCTGTCTCACTCCCTCCCAGTGGGAAGCGGGGAGAATTGGAAGGGTAATAGTGAGAAAACTTGTGGGTTGAGATAAAGACAGTTTAATACATAAAGCAAAAGCCAGGCAGGAAGCAAAGCAAAACAAGGAATTCATTCACTACTTCCCATTGGCAGGCCATCTCCAGGAGGGCAGGGGTCCATCAACCCATAATAGTTACTTGGGAAGACAAACACTGTAACTCTGGTGGTCCAGCCTTTCTTCTTCTTCTTCCCCCAGCTTTATATTGTTGAGCACGGTGTCATATGGTATGGAATATCCCTTTGGTCAGTTGGGGTCAGCTGTCCTGGCTGTCTCCTCCCAACTTCTTGTGCATCCACAGCCTATTTGCTGGGCGGGCAGTGTGAGTGGCAGGGAAGGCCTTTGCTCTGTGTAAGCACTGCTCAGCAATAGCTAATACACCCCTGTATTATCAACACTGTTTGCAGTACAAGTCCAAAACATAGCCCCATATTAGCTACCCTGAAGAAAATTAACTCTATCCCAGTCAATACCAGCACAACAGGGGAGCTTATAGAAAATGTTTTTTTTTTCCCTTTTTTTTTTTCTACTCTGTCTTCAGAGCTAAGTTATTTATAGGAGAACATGCAAAGCTACCAATTGCCAGATGTTTGTCTTTTCCTCCTTAGATTCTGATGGCACCTTTCACCCAGTGATAGCCTTGTACACAGTTTTCTCCATATTCTTTGTCTCTTTCTGCAGGTGAGCATACACTGTTTTTAAAGTACTGGCCTATGTCTCATCCTCCACTCCAGCTTTCACACTCAAGTAGGGTGAAAGGGGGCTCTGGAACAGTCTGAAGGAGGCATCTTGTTCTGTGGTATTGTGAACTAATAAGTGATCTCTCTTTGTCAGCACGGATGTGTGGAGTTGGGTTAGTATTTTGTGAGACCTTTGCCTGTTCTTCCATCATTGGTATTTAGAGACAAGTAGACCTCAGTGGCTTGGGTACTGTTCCTTGCTTCTTTTTCTACTACAAATTGTCCTAGTTTTAAGGGGTCTTTTTCTTCAGAGAAGTGGTTACTCAAGATAAGGTATAAATTCTCATCTTAATAACCAAATCCATATATCCTGCCTCCCTTTCAGCCCAGTTTCCCTTATTCTGATTCAGGAATGCCCCCTGCCTATATTATTAGTAAATTCTAGTTTCTGGAGATCTTGACCCTTATCCAGATGGTTTATCTCTTGATCCTATTATCTTCCGCCTTTCTCAGTTGCATTAAAGATCAAAGTTGTTCAGTTTGGTCATACAAATTCTGATGCATCCAAATCTGAAATCTTAGCTGATTGCTCTCTTTGCACTGTAAAATGCAAAATTATCATGCAAATTTAGAGCAATATCTTGAGTATTTAAATTTGACCATACACAACCTGACATTCTGAGAATTTTATGACAATCGAATAAAACTTTTCCATTATCTTTCTGGAAGATATTAATAAATGCTTTACTTACTGTTTAGACTCCTTTATGTGTCTATGATATTGCATTTCTAGGGAAAACTTTCCTGCTGCCCCATCAGAAATGTCACAATGGAAATCATGGCCAAAGAAAAAGCACCCTTCTGCATGTATTTTGTGTTTGGTAGTAGATTTATTCTGAGACATATTAATGTGTTCCTTCCTCTGTCTCACTAAAATTCAGTTCTGCATCAGATCATGGAGAACAAAATGTCAAACACTGACTGATTCGCAGACACTGGACTGGATGAAAAAGATCCATTAATATCTCAATGCATGATATTCAGTGGATTTTCAAAGTACATTCCACTAACCTTTCATATTTGCTGTATTCATCTGACCTCGTGTATGATGAGAGATCAGAACTGTGATTCTTGATCATTTAGTCAGGTACATTCCTAAAATTCTGTACATGGTTGCTCTCACATTTGAAGTCATGGAAGATATGCTAAATTTTGTACACTTGGAAACTTTGTTTTTCATGGTGATGCATCATGCCTCAGATGCATTGAACTCCCACTTTAAAACAGGACTAAGAGCAATCTTGTCCATTTTTTTAGAAATAGTTTCTCTTTGTGTAACTTTTAGAAAAAATTCTAATGACGGGTGGAGATTGAACAGCGATTTCTCATTTGACCCACTGGTTTTATCTCAGTTGTTGCAGTCTAACAAATTTGATTTGTTGAGAAGTCATACTCTGTGTTAACCCAGTAGTGAAATACTTTGCAAAGTTAGACAAGACATCTACTGATATTTTACTTAGGATATTTCTGAATTTGGTTAGAATATTTTGTTTTTAACTTGCATACATATATATGCACTAGCACTCACCTCTGTGCACACATTTTCCTATTAAAATTAAAATTTCCTATTAAAAAAACATATGCAACACTTGAGAAGGAGACATTCCTATCAGTGGGAAAGCTAGGAAACATCCATATTTTGGAGATGCTTAGGACTAGTGCTGAGTCACTCTTTAAACTTCAACAGGGACTGAAATAACACATTCAGACTCCTGAAGAAAGCTCAGATCAGCGTATCTTCTGAAAGACCTGGCCACGATTTGGATGCTATCTGGTATTCCCTATGATATCTGTGCACTGCCCTGAAGATTTCAGTGGCAGAGAACAAAGATGAGAAAAATATCTTTATTAAGTAAATTCAGGTCACCTAAATTAATCATATTTTTAGTGAAAGAGATTATGCACTGTAGTTGAAAGCCTGAAAAACACAAATTTAGAGATTGTAATCAAAGTATTCATTTGAATTGCCAAAAGGTATTTAAAAATGGTAGGAAATTTTCTCAAGGAACCTTGAAACTATACAGAAACAGAGTGCTAGATAAAATTGTAAAATTCCCTGGCTTCACTAAAACCATGTTGAAAAATGATACCTGAATCATAGAATCATAGAACGGTTAGAGTTGGAAGGGACGTTAAAGATCACCTACTTCAACCTACTGCCATGGTCAGGGACACCTCCCACTAGATCAGGTTACTCAAACCCCCATCCAACCTGGCCTTGAACATTTCCAGGGATGGGGCATCCACAACTTCTCTGGGCAACCTGTTCCAAAGTCTCGCTACCCTCAAAATAAAGAATTTCTTCCTAATAGTTAATTTAAATCTCCCCTCTTTCAGTTAAGAACCATTACCCCTTGTCCTATCGCTACACCCCGTAATAAAGAGTCCCTCACCATCTTTCTTATATGCCCCCTTTAGGTACTGGAAGGCTGCTATAAGGTCTCCTCGGAGCCTTCTCTTCTCCAG
>VYZM01020064.1:66191-76240 GCA_013398915.1 Dromas ardeola
GAGGCAAAAAAGTTGTTGAGAACCTCAGCCTTCTCCTCGTCTGTTGTTACTAGTTTGCCATTCTTGGTCATCAGGGAGGGTACGCTTTCTTTAACCTTCCTTTTATGGTTGACGTACCTGTAGAAGCCCTTCTTGTTATTCAATGATGAACGTCAAAGATGATGTCAGTTGCTTTTTCCTTATCCACCAACACTGCAATGCTGTTATAGAAGGCCACCAAATCTGTCAGGCATGATTTGCCTTAGTGAAGTCATGTTGGCTGTCACCAATGACCTCTTTATTTTCCGTGTGCTTTAGCAGAGTTTCCACGGGTATCTGCTCCATGATCATGCCAGGCACAGAAGTGAGGCTCACCAGCCTGTAGTTCCCTGGGTCTTTCTTTTTTCCCTTTTTAAAAATGGGGGTTATGTTTTCCCTGTTCCTATCAGCGCAGGCTTCACTGGACTGCTACGACTTCTCAAATATGATGGATATGATGGATATATGATGGCTTGGTGACTCCATCTGCCAGTTCACTCAGGAATACTTTACTTGTATGCATGGTTTTTCTTAGTAAAAAGAAGAGCATGTGATTGGTGTGGGTTTGCACTACATCCGTTTACAGGTTACATTTTCTGTTAAAAATATTGTAAGAAATGGTAATCAGCAAAGTTCTCATGGAAAAACTAACTATAATTTTACTGAATCCTTTCCGTGACTTTTCCCAGATAAGATTCTCTTTGGTTCAGAATATGATGTTCCTTTTGAAATTCATATGGAAAAAGACTTGCAGGTCTTTGTGTGAAAAGCTGCAATTTTTTAAAAAGATAAACACTGGTTTTTAATCCTGACAGCTTTAATGGGTCAATAAGTATGACAGAGCTGCATATGCTCAGCAAAAACAGATTCTCTGGAATGTGAGCTTCACAGTGTCTGGTCTTGAAGTTTACCAGGTGTTACTTATGGCTTTGTACTCACACCTTGTAATGTATTCATTTATTAAGTGCTGATATTTCCTTGTCCTAGGTTGAGTATATTTCAATAAAAATGTAAGAATATCTGTGTCTTCCAGGTCTGTTTCAAGCATTCTGAGTGTGGTGCCATGAGAGATGCTGTTGTCCATGACAGGTTGGGATTATCATGATCAAGTGCTCTATTTTGACTTCACCGAGTGGCAAAAAGATTTGTATGGTAAAGAGGAAGTATTGGACTTTTAAAAGCATTAAACAGGTAAGTCTTTTCAAATCAGTTTGTTTATTTCAAGTTTACAGGCTTATTTCAGTTGCAGGAGTTTATAGAGTCATATATCACTGATTCTTTCTAGCAGGGTTTCCTCTTAGTTACCATCTCAGACCTGTTTCAAGCTGTGGCTTGAAACAAAAATTTTCTACTGCATAAGTGGAATATGACAAAAATCAGGTTAAAATAAAAATAAAAAATTAAAATTAAAATAAAACTTTAGTCATGCTACTCCAAAGAGAAGGGAAACACAAAGAACATTGCACTGAATTGTGTTAAAGCAGATGCTTGTTTCAGTTTACTAGTCTAGAGCAGTTGCACAGTCCTACCTAACACCCAAAAAAAATCTGTATTACAGAAGCACAAATGCAAATGACTGTTGGGTTCTAAGCAGCTCCTTATTTTGTGCAGTAAGTTGTTTTTTTTACAGAAAGAAAGAAAGGACGCAAAAGGAGACTGACTTATTTCCATTGCATTGTGTTAATAAGAAGAATCTCTGCTACACCCAGTAGCATTGTACCAGTATGAAAACAATGGAAAAAAATGTAAATAATTAGACTAGCAGAGAAATTTAGTGGCCACTATGTAAGTCGTTATATTAAAAGACTGCTACCTGTGTGAAGTTTGGGCCTGAGTGAATGTTTATTTCATGGCTATTTTAGCATAATATTTTGTTTTATTATTAGATCCTGAGAATCCCCTTTCATCTTCAACTAACACTCCTGTTTTGGTGTCTAAACAACCTATCTCGTTCCTTAGAGCAATCTGTAGAAACCAATCAGTCTAACACAGAGCAATGTTAGGTATGGACGATTTCAAACATTACCAAAAATGGATCTATCTTGCGTGATTTTGACAGATGTTTCACAAGAGAGAGGGAGGAGAGGGTAAACGGTTTTGGATTGTTTCTTTTTTTCTGTATGTTGCTGTAGCTTTTCTCTTTTCAAGCCAAAATCTTAGAAACTGTGCAGCAATATGGGACTCTGGCAAAGCTGAATTGACAAAATTTGCTGGTATGTAAGCCTCATGCTTATGGCTGATTAAGGGTGATCCTATTCATGTATTCCTTTCTGGCTTGGTAAAGAACAAGGAGTGATATTTTATTTACCAAGACTGTATTAAAAACTGTCTTGGACTATGTCCAGGGCAGCAGTAGGTACTGGTGCACAAATTCCAATCTTATGCCAGGTGAACCATACAGATATACAGCTCGGGTCAGGAAACAGTAGTCTAATGTTCAGGTGACACTGTAGATTGCGATCTTGACTGTGCAACTTCCAGATATGATCTGGTTGGTAAAAGTCAGCTTAGACCTAAGTGCAGAAAAGCTATCTTTACAGTCATGTTCTCAGGCTTCTGATTTTAGAGTACACTCAGATAGGTGTAGGTCAGGTGTATCTCTATCTATATCATAGCTGCACTACTGTTTTGCTCTGCCTGTTTTCGAAAGATGTTTGCAACAAAATAATTTGTTTAACAGGTGGGAAAAATAGATTTTATTTTCTATTTAGTGCTGCAACTGAATTGTCCTATGAATTCAAAACTAGTTATTTAAGACTAGGTTTGTTTCAAATATTTTACTAGCATAAAAGACTCGATTTTTAACCTTGAAAAACTCAGAAAAGAAAGGGAAAAATAGCAGACCAGTGACTAAAATAATATCACTAACATTTTCAAAACCATGATGTTGAAGCTCAACTTTGAGATACAGAATTGGGGAATTTTAATGCTAATGTATGGTGATAAAAAAGAAATGTGTTTAAAATGGCATCCTATACTGGATTGTGTTTCTAGCTCGACGTTACTTCCCTATACAAACCTACAGCCTGATAAAATATTCTTCGCATACGCCTATATTTCTCATGGCAGCTTTATTCTGATGATAATCATGTAGAGTTGGGATCACTGTTGAATTAGGATTGTTTATGCTTTGCTAATCTTTATCTTCTTAAAACCCAGATTTTTATGCATTTTTAAAAGGAATTGTAGTATTTAATTGAAGGGTCAGCTATTAAAAAGAAGTCAACACTGGTAACACTGTCAATTATATGTCTAAACTTTGGGAGTGTGTGGTATGTGGAACACAGACAAAAGAAATATAAAAGTCTTATTTTGCCTTTCAGAAAGTATTGCTTTTCCTTTCTGCTGTCCTTCATTTGTAGAAGTCTTTTATGGTGTGTGCTGTAAAAACTAAGTATTTTTAAAACATCATTGCATTTTTCATTTCAGTAAAGGTTCAAATTTTTCACTGTTTGCATCAAAGGATAAACCATGTTTCCAACTGTGTAGCTTTCTATGCTACCCTTTTGTCTGAACAAACGGGCAGACAATAGGGAGTTTTGCAAAGAGCTTGTGGGAGGAATCATTTCTCAAAAGTCTTAACTTGAATTACTAGCCAATGAAAAATGTTTGCTAATTGAAGGGCTGTCATGACTTCCAAACCCCTTTTTTCTATGATCTACAATATCGAAATATCTTATTTTGTTTTCAACAAATATCATATACCTTTTAAAGTTTCTGCATAACAGGAATTTAAATATAATACTAATATGCATGGAAAACTCACAATATTTCCATGAGTACTAAAGAAAAATGAAAAATATGCCAAAAGGTGATGAGTTCATATCATGAAAGCTTTGTATTTACCATTCACAATGAAGCTAAATGTGATATGCAAACTAGTTAACTACACTGTGCTTTTTGGAAAAGCCTGAACAAAAACATACGTTTCACATCTGGAGGCTTTAAGTGACTGATAATAATACTACACCCTTTCTTCAGAGTTATTACGGATGTGCAATAGACTGATAATTCCAAGTCAATCTGATGCTGTTTATACTAGTATACTTAAAATATGAAGTTAGAAGTGAGCATGTCTGGGAATTCAGGGATGAGTTGATCAGGTTTTTGACTGCTCATGTGATTTCTGAGAATATTTTGAACTTAGACAGGAGACTTGGTGCTATTAGTACGACTTTAATTCTCTTTGATCTATTCCTTTCCACACATCTTTCTTCTTTTGAAATGAAAGTATTTTTAATGATTCTATTAAATAACTTGTGATTTCTTCATTTCACTTAGAGACTGGTGTCTTGGAATACAAGATTCCTAAACCATGTAAATACTTGAAAATATAAGGTTCATTTTTCTTCAAGGTATTCTACGATCAGCAGTGGTAGAAAAAGGTACTTAAAGGATTGAGCCTTGAGAATAAGAAAGCAAATAAAATGAACCTAAAATCCATTCCAATATTTATTTTTATGTCTCATTGTATTCTTAGTCTCTTGAGCTATAGACTGTAAGCCACATCTTTAGATTTTTGAGTCCTTAGTTATATAATGCTGCACGCTTTCTGAAAGCAAACATACTTCTATAAATATTTTTCCCTTTCCATTTGAGGTCAGATAATTAATTTTACTAATTTTTTTTTTTTTTTTTTTTTTTAAGTCTGATAGCGAAAATCTGGTTAAATATTTAAATCTGGGCAAGAATCTTCAATAGGCCTTCTCAGAAAAAGAAAGTGTTGCTTTTCCTGTGTAAACACTGTGGGACTCACACTTTACTGTCTCAGTGGAAAATGGAGGATGATTTCTTCCTCTTTGTTGTTCTCCTCCTCTTCCCCATTTCAGTACTTTAACAGAATTTTCTGCCTCTGATAGTACATGATGTGAGTAAATGGACTGTGGAAAGTGCTCTCTGTGGCATCCCTGCCAACTGGGAATAGGTGAGTATGCTGACATAGAAGAGTGTGAAAAGGGCCAGAAGAAGGAGGACTAGTAACAGAAAGAGAACGCTAGCTTAATACCTTCCATTAAATCATTAAATGAAAATGGAGAAGTGGGATGGTAAGGAAGGACTCCACAGTCTGTCAAAAGAGAGTATTGACCAAGTAAGAAGAACTGTCTCCATCTCGCCACTGTTGAATGTGGACAAGAAAGTCAAGAGTTATCTCTGAACAGGGCCCATAGAGATTATCTCCTCACACCAGTTGCTCCTGGCTGTTGTTCAGTGTGGACACTGAGGGTGTAAAGTAGGCAGGTTAGGTGGTGCTACTCTAGCTCAGCCTTCCCAAGAGCTTGAAAGACAGCTCAGACCTGCTCTTATCTGCTCTGTTGGGGGACCCACCCAACTGATGGGCTGAAAAACATAAATTTCAAACATCTTGATAAGCATCATCTGTTAATATGAAAAGGAATGGATGAGGTGGTGCTTGCTTTAACCAGAATGATGCATAATGGAACTTGCCATACCTCAGCTTTTCACTATAGACCGTCAACCTCATTGGGCCTTTACTGCCTATAGATTATTTAAATACAGCTTTGCACAATGGGCCATATCAGCCCAGAATGGGTCAATATCCAATGCTTGTGCCTTTTAAAACTCACCCCCATACACATTTGTTGAAATGAAATCTCATAACCCTGTTCCTCAAATTTATGTTTCAATTAAAAACTAAGTCACTTCTTCCGAATTTTATTTCTCTTACTCAGCTTTTATCTCTCAGGTTTTATCCTTCTATTCGTCATTTTATCACCTTATCAATCATTAAATTTCAATTCTCTAGCAAGTTCAGCAGGCCAGCAAAGGAAGCCGAATGTACCTAACACCAACATGCTCATTAATAAAAATAAATGAGCTCCTAGGGAAAGTTACCAAAATTGTTTCATTATAGAGAATCTTATAAAAAGATGAGACAAAGCTATGACAGGTATGTAGAAAGGCTTAGGGAGGTTCTGAGCATGCCAACACAAGTATCCTGTTGCTGATAAGAGGAGCTAAAGTCCCGTAACACTGTTACTTCTTTAGTAAAGTCTTCCCTGTCACAAAACAAAGTGCAGCTGAAAAGAAAAAAATGTCCAATCTTGATCAGCGTAACAATCAATGCCCTGAATCTAAGCCTCCTCGAAGTATTTTCCAAGTATTCTTGAAATCTTTAAACCCTTCTGAAAGTTCATCACTTCACAGAAATAGATAAATGGAAAAGAAAAAAGCAACCTCAAAACTGAAGCAGATTCCTGTGTCAAGAGAAGTGCCCAACTATTTGAGTAATTCCTCCTAGTTCACAACCTTTTGCTACACAATGTGTGTAGATACATATAAATGTATATAAAGATCTCTTCTTATTTCTTCTTTTTTTTAGTGTTGGGTTTCTCTCTAACACAAGATATCTACTTGGGTTAGATATCTACTCTACCATAGGCACCTTTCTTTTAAAAAAAGCCCACTCTTTTTCAAGGACATTTCTGTACATAACAAAGGTTCAGGTTGTATTGTGACTGTCTGAGGACTTTGTCAAAATCAAATGGCACTTTGAACTTTTTGTCTTTACAATTCCATGGTTTTACAGTTTGGGTTTGAAAGGAGTTTGCTTTTCTCCTCTTATTAACTGATCTGTTGCGACATTGTAAAGAAACACATATTTGCACACATCTGAGATCACAAGAACTTCATCCTGTGATGAGATGGGAACGAACAAGAGACTATTTCAGTGTGATGCAGCTTGATGGTGCTACTCTAGTTAGGAACAGTTCTGTACAGATTGGAAAAGAAAACATACTTAGCAGTCGGTGTACACTGAGACATAAAGATCCTAAATTAGATGTGTACAGTATCCCATGGTCTGTCAAATAAATAGTACGTATTTTAAGAAATCTCCAAATAAGAATTGGAAATGACACATTTTAACAGCTTCGGATGAGCTGTCCAAGTCAGTCAAATAATATCCATCCTTTCTTCCTCCAAAAAAGGCAAGAGGTAGAAGGGAAAACTTCTAATATATAGTCATACAATAAAATGTCCTTTAAAATGTGCTTTGCAACCTCTGCAGTTTGACAAGCGAAATTTCATCTGTCTTGTAGCAAATTCTGTGTTCAGGAGGTTTTGTGAGTGAAAATAACTTTCTGCAAAAAGCAGAAAAAATACTAATAATGCATTTATTAATAGTGCAAGGCAAATTCTTTGGTTGAAACCTATGAATTCAGGGAAATATATATGTTATGAACATTATTAAACATCCTTCTTAATTGTGAACATTGAGATCAGGGCTATAAGATGTTGTAAGACATTGATACATAGGACTATATGCATGATGAACATTGAAAAATAACATTTTATTCAACTATTTATATTTCTGTTATTCAAATAAGATTCCAGTGATGTTTTCAGAAACTTCAGGCTAGGGTCTGACACTGCGGGTGACCTTGACAGCTACTTTACTTCATGGGCAGCTGCAATTAAATTGCAAAGACTCCTTAGCAGCAGACCACAAGAAGATAATGCCATATCAAATAGCCATTCGTCTTGAACAGTAACAGATTTTTAGTATCAATGCAGTATTTTAGGTTCCTCTTGTTAATGAGGTACGTTCAAGAAATGAAAGATCAAAGAAGTATTTTTGAGAATGATCTACTCTATTGCTGTGGAACTAACTTTATATTAAGGCTTAACTGGAACTAGATGTATATTTCATATGGCAAATTTATAGTTTATAGGGGCATCTTCATACATTATTCCAGCATACATAAAAATGTATTCAAATGCATGCCTGACAGAGTTAAAAATTCTCGCTACAGACTTTGTGGAGATACATTTAGTTAGGCTATGACGTGAACTTTGGACTTCCACTGTCATCTTTTTTGTGTTGCAAGTCTATCACAGTAATAACGACGTTTGCAGTTGGAAGACAAAGTAATGATTCATTGTAACTGATTCTGTGAAATTAGAACGTTAATCCTACTATTATTTTCCTGTTGTAGTTTTTCTCTAACAAAGCAGATGAGCATGTTGGACTTCTGTTTGCCTTTTGGAATTTTTTCTGCTCTCTAATTCTGTTAGTTCCACTGCTGCTTTATGCACTGGGGAGAAACACCTCTGGATTTGGTAAAAATTATGATTAAAATTGTTGCCAGTTAAACAATATTTTCAAAGTTAGAAGTGAACAATTGCACTCACACATCAGCATGCACCTAATATGCCTTCAAACAGTGATTGTGAATACACAAATCAGTATTTATTCATGCATGTGACCTAGTAGAAAACTAGCTGGCTATTTGCTTATGCAAATATATTGTTTATACATCCCTCAACTGGGAATTTGCACAAAAAATGGCCATGTGTTACTGTTTAAGTTAATTGTATACAACTAACTAAGCTTGTAACTCTGAAAAATCAGAAGAAAAGATCATTTCCCCACAGTGCCTCAAATTAGAATGTGTGAACATCAGTGGTATTGTTTTATAAGAATTTTCCTGAAAATTAACTTACGCTTTTTCTTGTGAGTTCTCATCCATTAAGTTCAGTTTAGACTGAACTTTCAAGTTCATACGTTATTCATACAAAACAGAAGATCATATGCAAGTCTTCTTCAGTCTAAAAAGCTGTCAGAACATGGCATATTAGTAAGAGAACCTTTCAAACATTTGCAGGTAATGAACGTTTTCCATAGCCCAGTCTGTGGAAGTAGCATTCTGTGAAATCCCAAAACAAGTAGCTGGAAGAAACTGTGCTGTGTGTACTTACGGTTTTTTTGTTAGGTGTGCCTTACCAAGGAAATATTATCTCATGATACATTCTGTGTAAGGCTGGGTCAAGATTTTCAAACTTGCATGACAAAGTCTAAGAAGAGGAAGTCTAGTTTGTAATGACTTCTGAAATCTTATCAGAATGATATTTTATTTTTCCAGCTTACCAGGAGTGTATGGAACACAAAGACATATTGTATGTAGCAATTTCTTTTAATTAGAAGGACTATTTAGTCAAATAAAAAGCTTTTTCATCAGATCATAAAAAGGATGCCAAGGCTAGGAATGAATTACAGCTTGTGCCGTGAACTCCAGGTAGCCTACTGATGAGGTCTTATGAATTATGAACTTTTTAGATTCATAAGATAAATTCATAATTTTTTCCAATCAATATGATGCATTCTGTGATAGATTTGTATCTCAGAACTACATTTGTTATTTTCAGCCATGTCTAGTAATTAATCAGCAGCCAAGTATACACATTACTCTGACTAGTAAGAAAGTAATGACAGTACTTATTTATATTAAGATTCATCAATTTTTCAGCATCTCCAAAGCCATGCAGGAAATGGCCATAGTATTTCTTTCAGCAATGTTTTGATTTGATTTAATTTGATATTAATTGATATGCAACTTTTGCACTTCATTCACACAAAGATATAAACTGCCATATGTTAGCATTGGAATGATTCCACGTTTCCTTTTCTTCATGGAAAAGTAAAATGATACTTCTAGTCTATAACATGGTATATCCTAATAGTTGGTGGGTATCTTATACAGTGAGTCCTGCACCGATACTTTTTTTCCCTTTTAACCTACATAAGGTGCAATTGTAAAAGAAGTATTTCTTTTTGTGCCCTTCTTTAATGAAGATTTGACTGAAGCAAAGGATTTTTCTGTGTTATATACATTTTTTGTCTATAAAATGTCACACTACTTCTTTCCACTTTGTATATATAGCAGGAAAAATGCCAGATTTACTAGATTTGTTTTTCCTGTGGATTTTTTTATACAGCTCTCTCGTTTTTTTAATAACCCTTAGAGTTTGTCAATTTAAAAGATTCACATAAAATAAGGGCAAATGAGATCTTAACAGGAAAATTAAAGGAATTTCATTCCTTGCAATTCATATAATTTTATGCAGAATGACACTTGACCTACATTTTGAAAGTGTAAGATAACTTGTTTCAAACTGTAGATAATACATTTAGAAGCTTTCAGGTGTCTTAGTAATGCAGTGTAATGAAGCCACTAATTCCTTAAGTTAAAATAAATTGAAGAAATATCCACTCTAAAAAGATCAACTCAGGA
>VYZM01020064.1:76250-86510 GCA_013398915.1 Dromas ardeola
CTCAAAAAAAACCCCATAAGAAAAAAAAAAAAAAAAAAAAAAGAGAAATGCTGGAGTTAGGATTCTTTAGTTATAAATTTTCAAAAGAATGAGGAACACCCTAGGTTCAAAGTCCATTGGACTCATATAGATTTTGTTACTGGTTAAGTGTTTGGCCCTAAGTCTATGAGAATATATTTTTTGAATATTGAGATAGGTGCATTATCATTTGAAAGTAGTCATATTTTTTCATGTCAAGCCTGAGATGTTCCTGCTTCTATGCCATCTTTTAACCAGACTCTCAGATATTATTATGTCTAAGTATTGAGGGTTTTGCCTTGTTATTTTATTAGAATTACACTTTAAAATGGTAACTGAAGTGTTTGTTCTCTGCTTTTTGGTCTTCATATGATGCATTAATACTGTTAATCTATTTGGAGTTGTGTAATAACCAGCTGGATTTCCTATTTCTCCCTTTTATTGTCAGTGATCAATAATAAAAACTATTGACGGTCCCTCCAGCTAGCACATCAATTGTAGGAAGAATCACAGAAAAAGGATCCTGGACTTGATCCCCTGTTAAAATACTATGGAGAGTGGCAACAGGAATCATAGTAAGAAAGGGGTAGGAGTGTTTTAATTCTTTCATTGTAACAATACCAAAAAGAGATATCACTAGTTACATGTCATTCTGATGGCCTGCCAAGATTCCCAGGGCCCTCCCCTTTCATTTTGTATTTAATTATATAGTAATAACTTTTCTGAGATCATATATTATATAAATTATGAAGGTGATTTAAGGTAACCTATTATACTTTGCAACTGAAGTGGGCTAAGAACATACACATGCCCAGTTTTTACATCTCAGCTGATTAGTGGTCACATCTTAATCAACTGATAAAGGAATGCATTGTTTTTGACCTCCCAAAATGTAAGGCCAGTGAAAGACACTTCTTGTCTTAAGAGAAAAAGGCAGATGGATTAAGTAAGTTCCAGCTTGATAATGTTAATGCTTCATCTGAGCGTTAGCATGCTTTCCTCTGGGTTTCTTTGATCTTTCTTTGTTTACCTCGGGTTATTTGAAGATTTATGCTTGAAATGCTTCAGTATAGTCCACTGGAAAAGCACTGCTGTGAATTTTTGCTGCCACGTACCTTTTCTGAGGAGTTGAAGTTGTACTGCAGCGTCTAAGACAAACAGTATCACAGCCCATGCACTATAACTGGAGTCAGAAGCGGGGAGAAAGCTGAATCCTTGTATTTTGAGTCAAGGACAGCTGCCAACATGGAGTCATAAACCTATACAGACATCAACTCTGTTCTTTCTCAGTCCCCACTACTTCAAAAGAAGCATATTTTAACCATGCATTGCGTAGTAGCATTCTAACTCCTAACTCCTTTTTTTTTTCTTGTTGTTTTAGCAGCATGAAATTTTCAAGTGCTAATCAATGTATGTGTTTAGCGCTACTCATATGTCACATAGGCAGAGCAAAATGACCTTTCTGCTGTGAAATAAATAGTGGAGAACGCCAGTTTGGGGGTTTCTTCCTGCATGTGAAACCTTTTATCTAATTCAAGAACAGCTGCTTAAGCAAAAATCTTCTGATTTGGGTGTGTCTGGGATAGGATCTAGCCAGTCACAGATACTTTAAGCGATGGGCAGGAATTTAATTTTTTCTTGCACCCACATGTAGTTTCAAAACCTTCCTCATTTCCATTGTGCATCACTAATGCTAGGACAGCATCAAACACATGGACACTCATGCACAGTTTCTCTTCTGTGGTGCTACAAGCAAAATGTTTAAAGAAATATCTGTGTGACCCAGAATTATTTGGCTACAACTCACTTTTAAAGCCATGACACAATCTTCTGTTTCGTCTCCTTCCTCTGCCACACATTACCTGTGTGATCTTGTATTTATTACGTTGTCTCACTGAGCCTCATGCCTTGTCTGTCAAATACTGATAATGGTGCTTCTTGCCTCCCACATCTGTACCGTTTGTTTTGATGGCAAGTGATTCAGAGAGGGGACTGTTGGGCACGGCGTCTGCACAGTACTTAGCACAACAGGACCTCACTGTCTGAAATCTTGCATGGTTCTGGTATGCAATCAGAGAAGAGTGATACGTAATAAATCTTGCCTAAACCCTCCCAGAAGACTTGCATTTTCTATTTCATTTTAAGAAGAGGCAGTGAAGGCACTGTCATTTAGTAGGAGAGACAAACTTTCTATCTGCAGAGTGAGCAAGGAGGTGCATTTTTCTCAGTCTAACATGTGTCTCACCTCTGGCTTGGAGGATTGACTTTTCTGGGTTGAAGGGCAGCTTATTTTCAAGGCTCATTCAGCCTTGGCCTCTCAGCCATCGTTGCAATCAAAGATGTCAATCAGCATTAGCTGTAATTGTTTTATGATAGAGAACTGGAATGAGGCCACCAATTCATTTCCTATAGGCCACAAAGCAGCCATTTAATTGTCACAATTTTCAGTCATTGCTGACCTCAGGCAATTTCATGCCGTTATCTAGAGGTAAAAAGCTCCATATGTCATTACCTGGCAATAAAACCATCTATGCCTTTGAATTCTCACTTCTGAAAAGATATTTGGTCTGCCTATGCTTTCTCATGTGCTTACGGCAGCTGTTTAATACAACAACAGAGAAGTGTGATCAGTGAGTCCCAGGTTTTGTCGGTCCAGCTGCCACCTGCCCCTTTGCACAGATTTTTTTCTGGTGTGTGGCCTGAGAAACCATAATGGCTTTAAACTATCTGAATCTCTGAATCTGAAAGAGGCAGTTAATATTTATGAAATCATTTCAACAAGTAAATACAGGGGGGTTTATCACTGTTTTAGGTACTGGTATTCCAGAAGCGTGGAGAGCGTTAGAAGGCCTCTTTCCATTAACTAGATATTAGCTTGATAGTAACTCGATATTGGCTTGATATTGTATTTGGGACCATTTACTCTCTTGTGTGTGAGGGGAAGGCCATTGTTTTTGTATGCTTTTTTAATTTTTTTTGCAGCGAAATGTATGCTGAATTGTTGTGTTTGCATTTAGTTTTCCATTTTACTTTGCAAGGAGTTTGAAAAACTCATAGAAAATTTCAGTTTGACAGACACTCTTGAATATAACCCATGATATTGCCGTCTTCTTTCCAATTCCTCTATTGCATTTATATGATGCAGCTATCAAGATTTCCTAAACATAATTTGATTGTTTTCAAAGGCAGAGATGCTGGTATCTCTGGTTACATTTTCTAGTATTTTGTTGGGCATTGTCTACCTTGACTTCAGCAAGGCTTTTGACACCATCTCCCACAGCATCTTCTTAGGGGAGGTTAGGAAGTGTGGGTTAGATGAATGGACAGTGGGGTGGATTGAAAAGTGGGTGAAAGACAGAGCTCAGAGGGTCGTGACTAGGAGCACAGAGTCTAGTTGGAGGTCAGTGACAAGTGGTGTTCCCCAGGGGTCAGTACTGGGTCCAGTCCTGTTCAATATATTCATCAACGACTTGGATGAGGGGATAGAGAGCACCCTCAGCGAGTTTGCTGATGACACAAAGCTGGGGGAGGGTGGCTGACACACCAGAAGGCTGTGCCGCCATACAGAGAGACCTAGACAGGCTGGAGAGTTGGGCAGAGAGAAATCCTATGAATTTCCACAAGGCCAAGTGTAGGGTGCTGCACCTGGGGAGGAATAACCCCATGCACCAGTACAGGTTGGGGGCCGACCTGCTGGAGAGCAGCTCTGTGGAAAGAGACCTGGGAGTCCTGGTGGACAACGGGATGACCATGAGCCAGCAATGTGCCCTTGTGACCAATGGCATTCTGTCATTCTGTGATTGCAAAAAGAGATCCGATAAAATGAAAAATAACGGCTTGAGAAGGAAGATACTTTTCTGTGAAAGTAAATATAGCAAGATTTGAACTTATTTTGGATAAAAAGACAGACTACAGTCAACAATATATTTTCATTTTTTGTGTAACAGGGAAAAAGAAATCCAACTTAATAAAGCTTCAGGACATCTGAGGGTGATTTTATATCTGTATATGTATTCCAGCCTATCATTATTTTAGGTTGATATATTGTTTTTCTTATGAGTGAAAGAATAAGAGTAGAACAGCACGTAGGAGCTCTTGTGAGAAACTGGAATGTCATAATAATTTTCTCTAGTTTGTTAAATTGACATAAATATAATATCAGACATAGTACCATGTTGTTCTATTTTCTTTTTTTTTTTACATAACGTACCAAACAGATGACAGTAAAAAAATAATTAACATCAAAGTAAGAACAAGATAGTCATCCCAAGAACATGGTTTTAAGCCAAAGTCTCTTGCTTGCAACACCAAAAATTACTGAAATATTCTTTGAAAGAATTAAGCTACATTTGAGTCCTGGTTTCAGCTGAGATAGAGTTAATTTTCTTTCTAGTGGTTGCTGTGCTTTCATATTTGGTATGAAAGTAATGTCAATAATGCATATTGTTTTAGTTGTTGCCAAGTGATATTTATACTAGTCAAGTACTTTTTCAGCTTCCCATAGAAGCTGAGAAGGGGCATAGACAGAACAATAGAATGGCCAATGGAATATGCTGTACCATAGACGTCATGTTTGGTATATAAATGGCTGTTGGCCAGGGGGAATGAATCCACAATCACGCTTGTGTCGGGCTTGGCAACCAATTCACCAAGTGGTGAGAGTGACTTGTGTCTTGTATATTCTTTTACCATTATTATTCTTATTATTGTTGTTTTCCTTTTCCATTATTGTTCTGTTAAACTGTCTTTATCTCAACATATGCACGAGTGTTTTTTTTTCCCTTTCCCTTCCATTTTTCCCTCTTCTCCCTACCCTTCAGGTGAGGGAAGAGGAGGTAAGTGAGAGGCTGTGCTGTCCTAGTTGCTGGCTGGGGTTAAACTGCAACAATTTGTTTAAATTAAAAGTTAAATAGCTGAAAGGGAGTAGGCAGGGATGTACTAGTCCACTAGTCCACTAGGAGAACACAACTGCAGATAGTATCCTTCTTTGTTTGTTCTTCCTATAACCACTTCCAGAGAGAATAGTGGACTTGGATGTACCACTGGGCTGACCTAGTAGGATACTTTCAGGGTATAGGAAACAGAATCTTTTGAAGACTTCTCACCACTACCTTCTAAAATTAAAGTACAGATTTACTTAATTTATTTTAATGCATTTTATTAGGTAAAAATATTCTGGCTGTATATATTACTTTGTCTTTTTTCCACTGCACAGAGATGCCATATCCTTTTGTTATTTATAGTCTTGAATTTCAGATTTCTCTGCCTTTAGGCGTGAGTTACTGTTTAAAAAAAAGCAGCAGGATGAAAACAAGAAACTGACCTTAGACCTTATTAGAATATAAATTGGCATAAGCTTCTTGTCTAAGAGCTCTACCCACAGAAACTGAACTTTCTCAGCCAAGAAGATATGCCACAATAGAAGCATTAAAAGCACTTATGATTAGAAAACTTCGCTATATGTTTTAAAAATGTTTACAGCCTTATCCCAAAATGGATTTTTGTTATCTTTTGATGGAAAAACAGAAACTCCAACTAATTTCACCTTAATCTTGTAAAGTCCTGAATGAGTTCTGGTTGACAGGGTTTCTGACAGAGGAGTCAGAAATCAAATTAAACAATACTTTTAGTTACTCCAGTCACTCGTTGTCTAGTCCTTTTCTTTCTCTTACTTCTCTACGTTGTCCTCTGTCAGGTGTGTGGAAATTGAAAGCGGGATGGCTTTTCTTGAACCAAAAGTTTTAAGAAGTATAAGCAGCTTTAAGTGTCACTGTATTTTGAGCGGCTGAATAGTGAGAAAAGGAAAGAGTGTGAATTCAGATTTTCAGTCGTTTTTAAGAGAATAAAAAGGATTCCTATTGATTTCGTCAGTAAGATGTTCAGAAGACTCTGATAAGTAGCACAATACATCCACAGATGGGAACAAGAAGTGCTCATTTTCCTCCCTCAAGCCTTATCTTTTGAAAGTTCTTGCTTGCAACTTGAGCACTACTTTTGAGAACAAAACTCTGGAATGGAACTGAACTCTAGCTCAGGAAACTCATACTGGTTTAGATTAAGGAACTGCTAAAGAATGTCTTCATTAATAGTCATAAATGAGAAAGACTAGGAGGAGTGATAGGGATGTCTAATGGGACTGTCTTCATAATGTGACTTGGATCTCAGGAATGCATGTGTATGCTTGGCAGGGAGCTGAGCAAAATTGGCAGTGTGCTTTGTAATGCTGACCTAAGTCAGGCTCACTTAAGCTTTCCATCCCATCTCTTTTCTGGCCTGTTAGCCTGACTGTTGCATCATTTATTATTAAAGATGCTCTGGAGCTGCAAGGGCCTAAGACTTCAAGCCTCAGAATCTTAATTAAGATCCCTCATTTCTACCCATATAGCCAAGACCTGTGACTCCCACGTTGAAAGACTCCCTCCATGAACTTCAACATTAATTTAGCTGAGCTCAGTAGCAACACAGTATCTGTACACAAAAAGATGTCTGAACCAGGAACCATGTTTTACACCAGGAAGGTCATCAATTTCCTTGTCAGGACTGAAAGGAAATGTATTTGTTGCTTCCCTTATCTTTATTTCACCTTTTACAAACAAAAATACCACCAGCCATGGGTGAAAAAGAGACTTTTCTCCTTGCAGTGCAGTGATGATTAGACTTCCACTCTGACAGCACGGACTGAGCTTCAGAAAAAGACATCTTTCTGCTGTTCGTTTAAGAAAACGGGCCTGATGCTTCACATTTTGCTATTTATGCAGTCCTTTATACTCAGATAAAAGCAGGTATAAAATGCAATCAGTTCAGTCTTGTTCTCTTACATCTGCTTTGTACAGGCATAAATCATGCATGAGTTGCTTAGTAGTGAAGAATCAGGTCTCAAATATCTATGTTTTATGAACTTTGGTAGTTTCCTGTGAGTCAAAACTAGGCTGGGAGGAAAAAAACTATTAGTCTGAACACTGGGGAAAAACAGTACTTCAAGGAAGTCCAAGCAGGTAATTGTTGCAATCTGTTGTGTAATGTGTATCATGACCTTTGTCAACAGCGGTATGAAACTTCACTTGCCCAAGTTCTCAGTCCTCTGGCATTAATCCTCTCTGTCCTGGGACATTAGTCACCAGCTTCCTTGGCTTCCCTGTGGAAAAAACAGATTAGGAGCACATGAATGTGCTGCTGTTTCAAGTAGCACAAGACAAACATAGGTGACACAGTACAAATTATTGACATACAAGTCACTGATTTCCTGGGGATATGTATGACCACAGTCTATTCTACTTCTCACATGAGCAAAAGTTAATTAAAAAAAGAGTGAGAGGTGAACCACGAGAGAGGAAAAGGGAGGGCAGAGTCTCAGCCTTCCTTTGGTCTTTCTTTCCTGGAAGTTGCTGAGCTTCATAGCTCATAAAATATTCATCACATTGTTTGAAGAATAAAACAACATGTATGTGTCTGCTCCCAGCCTTTAGGAAAGAGAGAAATTCCTCCTGGTTATGATTTATATTCATTGTGTAAGCTTTCGTGTGGTTGGTAAATCAGTGAAAATAAAGATGGAGTGGAAAAATGGTTTGAAAAAGATGTTCTGTGTTGTAGCTCACAGCTCTCATCGTGCTGCAGAAATCTGATTTATTCTCATACTTCACTAACAAGACTCTCTGGTGAGATGGATGTTAATCTCCACAGACTGCTCTTCCCCCGGAAAAAAAAAATATTCCTAGAAGATATTTTTTAATGAGCTAAAGGAGAACTTCTTAAGCCTATTTTACCGCACATGTTAAAGAGAAACAAGCACTCAAAACCAAGGAGTGCTTGTAGAAATTTATATACCTTTTAATTACAAAATTCTCCTCCTGACTCCCTTTCTGTTCCCTCCTACTAGGGGAAGGAGGAATAACAAGAAACAGTGGAAACTGAAGAGTGGCACCTTCCCACAATTTCCTTGCCTGTTGCTCAGTTCGCACACACACACACTACACACATACAGAGCTCTAGTCTTGCAGCAGCTCCAGATCTTTCATAATTTCTTTAGTAATGTCATCTTGTTTGTTTTTCTGTCCTTACCTGTTAAATTTCCTTCATGTGAAAATAAAGACACTCTTGAATTTTTAAAACCAGTCACTTTCACAGATAAGGTCTAACATTTTTTAAATTTTGCCCTTGTTGATCATCTACTATACTATGCTTGGTCAACCTTCTTTAGGAAGAGCTCATTGAAGTTAGTGAAAAAAATCCAGGTGACTCCATATGTTTGATCATGCCCTTAATCTTCTCTTCCAAGTAGTGCCTCATGCTGTCCTTAATCCTAGAATAATTAACCTATTTTTTTTGCATCACTTACTTACAGAATCACAGAATAACATCTGCCACCCTTCAAACTTCTCCACCCAAAACCTGATTTACTCCAGAGGCTAACCCTTTTTATATGGCTAAACCTAGGTCTTCTTTCCTAGTTAAAAAGTATTTTCAAATGACAAAGATGCCATGGGTCTCCTAAAGATCACCATTCCATCACAGCTTTATATTTGATGACATAAAATCACGTGGTTCTTGTGTCGGTACCACTCACTCTAACGATACATGACATATATTGGCCTGTGGCATGGTTAGTAGCAGTGACACGGCTTGGGAATGTGATTTCTGGTGGTGTCTGTTTTTAATAGCAGTTCCTCACAGTCTCCATGCCTACCTCAATACCATTCAGGGAGATTTTCAGCGTGGTGAGATGGTCCTAAGCTATGGGCATCCTGGAACAGAGGAAGCATAAAATTCTTCTGTGATCATTTTCACTGTCAGACAGCTGCAATTCTAGTTTTATTCTTCCATTGTAATTGGAATTACAGAGAAGCTTGCCTTGGGAAAACTAATTCTGTGCAGGTGTAAATACTCAGTTAGGAGTTAATAACTCTTAACTGAAAATATGGTGTTGGGGAGAAGGGAGAAGATATATTGCTTGGACGATATGAAAGAATCAGAGCTTATACAGTTTGGGAGCTTTAAAAGTAAGATGAAAATAATTGCCTGCTTCAGAAATGTTTCTGCTTTGTGTTACTTTTTATAACTTTTTCATGTAATATATTGGTATTTGTACTATCATGATCCCTTGGCCTTGGTCCAGAACTCTCTTATACTAGGTAGTATATAAGAAAAGAATAAGAAATCTCTTTCCTATGGTGTTTACAATGTATGTTTAAGATGAGACAACAGTTGGAAACAGACATGCTGGGGGAATACAAGACACAGACAGTACTGATCAATACTTTAGGCACTGATCTCAGCAGTACCTAATTGATGCTAGTGTTTTGTGCAAGCACAACAAAAGAGATTTTTAAGGAGGCTTTGAAAGTGTTTATAGGCAGTTCTAAAGTTCTGAGAGAAGGCATAGAAACAGATGTACATCTATTACATAGAGCTGAATCCATAAGTGGGGAGACGATAATTATGTTGCATTAAGGCAATTTTCTGTAGTTCTAGGGCAATGGAACAGGCAATCTGAACTGAAATATTCTCTGGATAGCACTAACCATAGAGGGCCTTCGTATAATAATTTTTTAAGCTTTCAAATTTTTACAGGACATCAAAGGTTACAGAGCAGGTTCATCTCAGCAGTCCTCTTCTGTAGAAAGCCCTGTCAGTTGCAGAATACCTGAAAGGCTCTGCAAGATCTTCTACCGGAAGACAGGGTGACATTATGTTCTTTATTCTAGAATTTCACTGAAGTGGTATGCCCATGAACCATTTTTTTTATGTAAAACCACAGAATGAGAGAAATGTGGTTCTGTTTTCAGTCAAAGGGACAGATCTCTAGTTTCAGAATAACGGTTTTAGTGACAGTAACTGATAGAAAAAATCAACCCTAAAGCATTTATATAAAAGGAAAATACAGCAGAAAGAACTTGGTGTGCGTTTTGTTTAGGGGAAAGAAAGAAAGAAAAAAAGAAAGAAAGAAAGAAAGAAAGAAAGAAAGAAAGAAAGAAAGAGAGAGAAAGAGAAAGCAAAAGATTCTCAAGCCAAAGTAGCTGAAAATACCTCCATGACTCCATATTGTGTCCTTAAAGAAGAATCAAGAAGTCGAGAATCATATGTTAATTTTATGCAGATGAAAAAAATAGATCATAAAATCATAGAATAGTGTGGGTTGGAAGAGACCTTCAGAGATCATCTGATCCAACCCCCTGTCATAGGCAGGGACATCTTTCAGTAGACCAGGTTGCTTGAAGCCCCATCCAACCTGACCTCAAACACTTC
>VYZM01020064.1:87818-118991 GCA_013398915.1 Dromas ardeola
AAAAAAAAAAAAAAAAAAGATTGTTAGTCTCTTCCAGCTTCACTTTCTTCTCTGGTTTGTACCACTTTTGCAGAAAATCTCATATACAGAGGAGGGGGAGAATCCTAAAGAATATAAGCAAGACAGAAGACCCAGAGACCCAGGGCATACTGTTAGTTTTCTGTGAGGAAAAATATCAGCCTGATCAAGGGGAAATTAATAATTTTTTTCTTTACATTTAATAGCACCTTTTTAATCCTTTCTGCAGTCTTGAAGAGTTGTCCTGGAAGCTGACTTATTTCTCTGCACATTTTCTAAAGAAGAATTTAGAATGGTTCTGTAGGAATATTAGGACAGTTCTTGCCTGCCATTTCCAAAACTCTGTGATTGGTTAATATGGGCCTAAGGTCTTCATAAGGGAATGCATATAAGCTTTACCTTACCTAGTTGAGATAGAGGGTTTGGCCACTCCCCTGCATGCTTAAGACTTGGGTTTTCAAAGGTCCTTTGAGTAGCTAATTCCTGCTTCAACAAATGAAAAGTTCCGTGCCTAAATAATCTTGTAGAACTGTTCCAATGAAACTACAAAATGCCGAATCATGGATTATATAGCCTGACCTCAGTAGGCTGTTGTTGTTTATTAATAGCAGCACTTGAAACGTCCATTTATAGGTAGCATTTATGGCTCCTTAGCCTGGATTTAGTCCAAGGGAAATAGACAGCACAGTGCTGAGGGCAACAGAAATTTTGGGAATCATCCTATGGTTACAACAGGAGATCTGAGAGGGAACCCTAACCTGTTTTTGTGTCTTGAGATACGGCTAAGTCCTTCTACCATGGGAAATAAACACTCTGAAAACGGACGGTAGCTTTTGTTGCTTCTCTGAAGTCTGGGATGGGGACAGCATGAAGTGAGGTAAATGAAATCTTGTGGTCACTCTCCACTTGCCTGTTGTACACTTCTGGGGACCCTCCAATACTGTTTAATTCTGCTTGCACTGAAAGAAAGAGCTGAATAAATACTATGGTCTAAAATCAAAGTGCTGAATAGTGTGTAAGCTCTCATGTGAATCATAAGCACCATAAAAGATGCTGAGGTTGGAAAGTTCAGCTATGGTATTTTGCCATGCTGGATTGCTAAGTAAACTAACTAGCTGAACAAAGCCTAAGTGTTAATAATTGACATTTAAAGTAAACAGCTTTAGCCAAATTAATGTTTGGTTCCTGATTCTCTGATTATGAACATTTAGGCTCACGTATTTTGGCTTACTCAGGGACACGCTTGGTCCTGAAGGACAAAACTGGTTAGTCTTCAAGGATAGCCTCTCCAGAGAACAAGAATGGTTCATCTCAATGTGTGAAAAGTCAAGCAAGAAAAAGCTAGCATGGATGAACATGGAACTTCTCAGCTCAAATACATAAAAGAAAGACAGTAGGTGGAGGTGGACTTGTGTGTAAAACTAGGATAATGGAAATGTGGGCCCATTGCTACATGTGTCGAGGGAACTAGTGACTAAAGACATGGAGATTGATTCAGTTTTCACTGGTGAGATCTGCCCTCAAGCCACACGAGTCCCTGAGCTTCCTACTCTGTGGGACCAGACAGAACACACTGAAGGGAGATGTCTGGTGTCTTTGCAGGGCTGCTGCTTCATTTGTGATGCCTGAAAAAAGGAAACTTTGCACCCATCTTCAAAAAGTCTGTTGTGGTTTTGGCCAAATTGGCCAATGGCCGACGACAGATGCTCCCCCTCAGCCTCTCGTGCACGGAGAGGAGGAGGAGAGATAAAGAGATTTACGAGTTTAGAAGAAACTAAACTACTTTAATGAAATATTAATAATAAGATAAAAAGGAAAATAATGAAATAGATACAGTATATACAAAACCATATTAAGCTCCCAGGATGATGCCACCGGCAGGCACTGGGGAAGTCCCAGGCTGGACTCAGCGATGGGTGGGAACTGGGTTCTAGAGTTGGAGTCAGGAACACACCGATCAGGATCAAAGGCAGATGAACAGGCAGGGTCCTCCTCGGATGTCAGCCATTGAAGGAAGAGTGTTGACCCTTTGATCCCTCAGCTTTTATACTGAGCATGGGGCAGATGGGATGGAATATCCCTGTTGGTCAATTTTTGGTCACCTGTCCTGTCCTCTCCTCCCTGCAGGTGGGACCCCTCTATGCCCCTCCGCTTCTGACCCTCTAACGGGGCAATTAACAAAAGTAGCTGATCTTGGTTGTTATAGCAGTAAGTATAAGCAAGAGCCTCGCTGCATACCATTCCTTGGCACAAACTGTCGTATCACTCTGAACAAACTGCTTTAGACACAACATGCTGTTAATTTCAGAGAGTTAGAAGAGGCCTAGCTAAGAAGTAAAATTACTGAACAGAAAGTTGGTTCTGTTTTACCTCAGACCAGGACAAAGAGTAAGAAGGAGAATCCACATTATACAAGCAAGTCAGCCTTCCCTTACTCTCTGGGAAGGATCTGGATGTATCCTGACTTTAGCAAGACTTTTGCCACAGTATCCCAGAGTTTCCTTATCATTAAATCAGTGAGATCTCGTTTGGATGGCTGAATTAGAAGGTGGGTGAGAAGTTAGCCGGTTGTACAGGTTGAAAGGGCTGTGATTGGTAGTGCAAAGTCTAGATGACAGACAGTAATTAGTGGTGTCTAGTGGCTAAATTGATGCTGTGTCCGTGTAGTGTACTACCTTTATTAACAGCCTAGATGGTGGGACAAGAAGGCACTCCCAGACGGTTTGTGGATGACACCAGGTTGGGGAGAGGAGTCAGTGAGCTGGAGGGCAGGGCTGTTGTTGAGAGTGAAATGGAAAACAGGCTCCCATGAAGTTCACCTAAGGCCAAGGCAAAGACTGGCCTCAGGGATGGCAAACAGGCTGGACCCTCCCTGCAGCAGAACAGGCTGGGGCCAACCAGCCAGGAAAAGCTCTGCAGCAAAGGCCTGAGGAGCCCTGGGAGGCAGCAGGCTGCCAGGAGGCAGCAGTGCACCCAGGCAGCAAAGGGAATGCACCGGCAAGGGTGCAGCCAGTGGGGCCAGGCACGGATCCTGCGCCACCGCTCAGCAAGAGTGAGACCACAGCAGATCTAGATTTGGTCTCCTAGTGCAAGACAGACCCTCATGTGCAGGAGAGTGAATCCAGCAGAGGGTCGCCGCAGTGGTCGGAGCTGGTGGTCAGGAGCACAAGGCAAACAAGAAGAGGCTGAGAGCTGGGCAATTCCAGAAAAAAATGGTTCACATGATTAATACAAAGAAATATGTCATATCAGATACATAATAATCTAACAACAGGATGCCAAAATTTTAATTATCATCAACCTTGAGAAAACTCTATGAACATAATGAAACATGTCACAGACTCACTATGAATACATTTTTGATCTTTGTGCTGTTGTTGACAGAGGCCTGCATTTTGTTGAGTTAATGGGCTTAAAATAATAAAAAAATAAATTTGCTTCTGCTTGCTTAATGTTAGCGTCTTCCTGCAGTTACAACTGAAGTGCTTTCTGTGTCAATGAATCGAAATCGACGTAAGCAGCAAGAATGCAACAGTCTCCATTTTGCTTATTCAATGTGTCTCAGACATGGTTTCAATAAACCACTGTTAGGAATGGCATAGTTTCTCATGATTGTATTTAAAGCAGCATCTGGGAGTTTGTCTTCATTCTCTGCAAGGAGGAATAATGTTGGTCTAGAGAAGTTGAACTTTTTTGATGTCTAGTATATATTATAAAAAGCATTGTAGTTCATCAACACTCATGCCAGCCTTAGTCATTCTTCATGCATTTGACTCATGACCAGTGCACAGGCACTTGGGTGGCTCATAATCTGGCCTAGTATGAGCACACAATAGAAAAATTCTTGCCAGAGCTATGCAAATGGTAGGCTCCTGTCCAGATCCCATTAAAGTGTATTTTGCAGACTTCACCAAGCTCCTGGATGCCCTGTCTCCTCTGTTCGTTTTCAGGAGGCAGCTGTAAGTGGCTTGATGCTGTGCTTAGATGTGCAGTTTTTATGCAATGTTTGGGCTTCATATCAGAGCAAAAACTGGGATACTGTTTCTTATGGGGCATCCTATTGAAATTGTCTGTCTGACTGTAAGTAGGCATAATCTGATATTCATTTGTTCTTCTGCCCATCATATTTTTTAATAGAAAAATACGGTACCTCAACCGCTCCACGTTTTGCCACTAAACTATCTTGACGTTTCAGTACTGCCTGTTACTTTATCAGTTTCCTGGTAGTCCAGACAAGGAAATTGCCGTTTAAAGTTACTCCTCCAAGCACAATTAGGTGCTGCTATTGGGTTATCAGAGAGCAGAAGCAGATTAAAACTGCTTTATTTTCAGCTTCTTTGCAAAACTCTCCAAAAAACAGAGTAGAATTTGTGAAACCACAGACGTGAGTGGCTGCAGACATGATTTTAAAGGTGCTGTGGGGAACCTGATTGTGGTACTGAGAGGTGAGAGTTTAACAAAATGATGTGATAGGACTTCAAGTGATCATTCCTGCTGTGATCAGCTGTGTTAGGAGGGAAAATAGAAGTGATTTTTATTTTCGCTCTCTGGTTAGATGTTCTATTTAGCTAATGCTCTGAGGATTTTAAAATGCAGGTCAACAGCTTGTCTGCTGTGCAGTAATTATATTTCTCTTGCATGAACCAGTTTGTTGGTTGTCTTAAGTGGATGGACAATAAGGTTTTTCTTGCTTCTATGCGGCCTTGTACCTGTGAGCACACAGCTGCTGCTGAGGAGGATGACTGATGACAGACTGTTGTAATAGCAGTGATTGTAGACAGGTCTGTCTGTGAAGCAGTGCATGCGGACAGTGTAAATCTCTTGAAGCTTTTAAAATTAAACCATATGTAGTGCATGCTTCATGGGAACAGTGCTTATTTAAAAAACATTCACTCTCCCAGAACAGCATGAGCAATTCATCTACAGGCTAGTAATGTTGTACCTGTTGTTGCTTTTTAGACAGAAGATCAATAAATATGAGTAACTTGAAAAAACTAACAACCTTTTGATGCCCACTGTTGGGGAGTCAGAGAATTGACTTTGCATTGAGAGAATCACAGAAGCTGGTAGCTGTCTTTATTCATTACTGGTGTCAGTGGGCAGCAACTAGGCTAGGCATACTTGGGAAATAATGATGCTTTATATAACCATTCCCACCTGCAGTGTCAAGGCTCTAGACTTCATGTAGCTCATTTATGCCTGATAACCTAAAAAAGTTGTCCCAAATTGATTCTTTGTTACAAGTAAACAGCTAGAACACCTTTTGGCGATCAATACCTTTCTTCAGCACCAGATGAGAGACAAAATAGAACCTATTAAGGATGCATGAAAATAAATTGGTAGCACATCACTATACTTGTAAAACTGACTTTTCTAATAGCACATCATTCCAGGGAAGCATCCATTTGCGGCTTGGTACCATAAATTGGCCTGCCTCTGGTATTTTTGTTTCTTTATGTGGGATTTTGATTTAAAAAAAAAATTTCTTTGGGATAACTGTTACTGTTTTCATTGTGAGCTGCTAAATGTTTAGCATTTTTGAAAATTTTGTTCTACAAAGGCAATACTATGAAAGAGAATCAGAACTCAAGTGTTACGCTGATGTAAAGTATTTCTTACAATTGCCTTTGTAATATCCTGTGCAGCATAATCAATAGATAATTCATTTAAAAAAAATTCGTATATTGTTATCTTATATTCTCTATCCTGTTACAATACTCATTAAGATGTTTTTGATAGGGGTCTCTTAATATAAAATACAGGCAATTATTATATGATATAATGACAGAACCTATACATTTGGTATATTACACAGTGTTGTAATAATTTTTTTTATATGCTGTGAGCTAATAGGTTTTAATTGGAGTGAGTGACACACAGGGGAAAATAACAAAGGAACTGTTGTTCTAAACCAAAACTTTAATAAAAAGTAAAAAAATTAAAGATACCAATTGTATTTCAGTCTCACTGGCAACTCTCCTAACTCAGCAAGACTCCTAATGAGAGGCTGAAGCTGCTTGTTCAATTACATGCCTTGGAAAAGAAAAGACACTCATTTGTGATTGTGCGTGTGGTTAATTATTGTTTCTTTGTTGCATGTTCCCTCAGTGTGCTCCCAGGTGTGGTTTAGAAGGGAATGGGTAATCCTTGCTTCGCTGAATTCCGCTGTAATTTTGCCACGGGCTTCAGTGAGGAAGTGTGTCACTCGCTTTACCAAAAAAAGCACAACTGTCAAATCTGATTAATGAGGTTTTACTGTGACTTTTGTTAGGATGCATACATCCCAGTGTGTATAATGGTAGTGAAAACAGGGCCTGGATTTTCACCATAAATACAGTAATAATGTTAATCTACCTAACAGAAATGCATGTGATCAAAGTGATAATGTTGCTGAAATTACAGTGAAGTGTGACATCAATAAGTCAAATGTATAATCCAAAAAACATCAAATATGGGCAGAAATCATTATTGTCTCTGCATATAGTGTAAATGAGGCTATTATTGATGTTCATGGTTCAAAAAAGTTCCTAAAAACAATGGAAAAGATTCAGAGAAAGGCTACAGGAATAAGTGACAGAGTTAAGAGCCTACCCTATTTTTCATCTCCAGATGTAGTATAAGAAATAGAATGACATATGCCTACATGAATGCATCTAGTAAAATGATTTGTAATAGTTAACTCTTAGTAGACAAAAAGGTAGGAAACAGTGTCCAGAACATTTGGAATAGAAAGTACTTTTAATGCTAGTGATACTTAATAATAATTAATATCAATAATATAATGACAATAGGGAATGATGCCGGTCATTCAATTATGTGAAATCTTCCTTGGAAGACTGTACTTTTATAAAAAGTAGGCTGTAGTTTAAAACAAATAAGGAGTCTAATGTGCAAATTACTGGAAAGCTTTTTGGTATTCTGAAAGTAAGCAAGGTGCAGTCTATTAAATTAACTACCAACTGACATGTATAGGATTTTTTGGTTTGGGTAACACTTGCTACTTTGAAAATACAGTATTTTGCAAATGATTTCTCACAAAAAATTATGTTGTGAACTATTTGAAAGTTAGTTCTTCCATCTTCCAAATTCTCTATATACCTGTTATATGTGGTGTTACAAATAATATCAAATAATGAAATCATTATTTTGATAAAATTCATACATTTAAATCTACCATTGATATTCCAAAATTATTTTAATATTCCCATATGCAAACAGCTTCAATTTCAAAATGGTGTAAAACAATCAAAAAAATCTTCATAGAAATATATTTATGAAGAACTACATCATTTGCCCATCAGACTAGCTTTTTGGAAATAAAGGTGGTCACCAGCAGATTGCTTGGTAACATTTGGATATTCTTGGTTGCATTTGGAAGAAAAGGAGGTATTATGTCAACTTAAATGACATACAGGGTTTTTTTTGACAGAGAGAAATAACACTGGCTGTTTTTAACACATGGAAATTTAACACATCCTACTTTTAGGAAAAAACAAACAAACAAACAAAAAAACAAAACAAAAAAACAACAACAACAACAAAAAACATTGGAATGGCATCTATTGTTTATCGCTTATAGTTGAAGTTAGTTATATACATTATTTTTGAGTTATACATATAAAAAAAATTAATAATGATGTCACAGCTTTAGATATACAGTGTCTGTCTACATGTCATATGAGCACAGATCTTTTTAAAGTCTTTTAGAAAGGAGTATAGCACCTTTCCTTCTGTGAAAATAAGAACAGAAAATAGCAGCCTAAGTCATAAGAAAATAAGAGACCATAAAATTATGGAGGGTGCTTGTTATTTTAAGATAGTTGTGTTTGGTACATCATTGGATTATATTTATATGGTATTATTATGGTTATAGCTATGCTTATTAAAATATTGTAATCCTTTTGTGGAATTACTTTCAGGGATATCTATAAGACAATAAAGTGGTATTACATATTCATTTCTGCATATAAACATTGAAATATAACAAAAAATAAATGAAAATAAAAAGATTAAGAAGTCCAACATTTCCTAAACTTTATTTGAACTATAGGTGTTCTGGATCACCGAGCATTGAAAGACAAAACAATAACAAGAAATTATTGTCTCATATTGCACGTATGATATCAGTGAGTTCTGCTGAGCCTCAGGGGAGCAACAGCTATAGAAGGGGTAGGGCGTAGTGGAGAAACTAAATGCCTTGTCTATGGTAACATTACTCATGTAAAAAGAGTGGATTCTGTAATAAAACAATTTAGATAAGAGCAGTAAATTATCTGGATTACATGATACTCATCTAACAAATCACAGGAAAATGACTAATAACTTCTAGCAGGAGTATATGCCTTTCTCTTAAAATGATCACATCTCTCATACAGCCTTCGCTAATGAGCTTGGAAAAGCCCCTTGACTTGCTAATAGGCCTATCACTTTTCATTAGATAGTGAAATAATATCCTGTATGTTCTTACAGGACTGAGAAAACTGCCTTTATTTTTCCAGAAAATTTTACACCCTGAAAGAGTAACATGTAAGTGTTTAACCTCCTCAGCGGAAGCCAAATCTCTTTTTTTTCCCTAGGAGCAAGATATTTCTTCATGCATTTATATTTACAAGGCAACTTACAACAGCAGCAGAAAGAACATCTGATGCAAGAGAAAAAGAAAAAATAATCAATAAGAGGGCAGATGAACTAGATAAATTTGATGCTCAGTGAAACATTATTCCAAATGGTCTGCAAAGCTCAGCAGAATCATGAAGGCCTTGCATTAGCCTGTTCTTATTAAATGTGAAATGTTATTTGTTGGAGTCACGTTCAAACAATGCACTCTACATAAAAGCTACTGTGATCTTATTTATTTATTTTGCTTGAGTTTTGTTTGAGGACCAGTCTGGGTAGTACAAAAATTTTAAAAATGTTTTTCTTTGTTATATATGAAGAGCCTACTGGGTGAAATCCTGTGTGCACAGGGAAAAAGCAGTGCCTTTTTTGCCCATGGGACCCCATACAGGGTCTAGGCATAGCTCCTTCCAGAGGAGGACTACCCACACTGAATTGCTTGTGATGTCAACTCAGCCTCTAGTGTGCATTTATGTGTAGTCCACCTCAAAGAAAAGTGAGAGGAGAAAAGCTGTGTTGATCTCACAAAGGATTTCTGAAAACAACCACAGCCTGATTCAGCTCTGCTGTTTCCAACAGTGGCTGTATTTATTTTAAAAGTTATTAATTTATTTTGTTTGTCTTCTCTTCCACCCAAGTGGCTTTGTGTTTCTCCTTTTAAAAAGTTAATTTTCCCAGTTTATTCTCTGGTGAAAGCTGCCTGTCTCCTTCCTTCAGACTAAAAGCTTTTTAGTCTGCTTTGGAGACTTCACTTTCAAAAATGTATTGTATAATTCCAAATGACAATTACGTTGAGTATGGACATTACCTCCCACTTAGAGTGAAAATACTTGCTCCCTCACTGCTACAGCTGAAAATCAGTCAGTGCTTTTCAGGTTTGGCTGAGCTGTGATCATTCATGGGAAAAACAATCTTGTTCCTCACAGAATTCCTTGTGAGAAATTCTTTTAGCCAAATTAAACTGACCTTTTTTTTTTTTTTTTTGAAAACTTTTAAAAGAAAAGGTTATGGACGTTATGAAGACAAAAAAAAAACCAAACCAAACCAAACCAACAAAACACTTTAAAAAGTACATCTGTTTGAAATTTCTGGCCTTTTCCTGTGGTTTTATATTTCTGAGTGGGTAGATTGAACAAATTAGCAGTGTTTTGACAGGTAAAAGTGGAAGAGTAAGGCCTGAAGAAGTGACTCAGAATAAAAACACGGGCTGTTTTCTAGCCTTCACGTTGGAATTTGCAATAGGCTAAAAGGAAAAAAATCATGGATAAATACGTCCAAAATTGCTTGTGCATAAAAAATTAACATATTCATCAAAAATTCATCAATTGACTTTTATGCTTGATTTGATGAATTTTTGAGATACCACATGGACCTTCAATCTTGCATTTGCATCATAGCCATGTAGACTTTGTTTTGAATGTGCCATGATTTTTCAGTCCCAGTGGGGCAGGTATTTCACACAGTGAGATCACTGAAGTAAGAGTCCTTACAGTGCAACAATAAGTTAGTATTGATTTTTTTCTATTTACATTTTCAAAGAGGTACACAGATAGTTTGTGATACTTCACAATAACTTTATAAAGCCTTTCCACAATTTTCTGTTCCTTTCAGCCTACAACCATGTAACTCATAGTTTATAAAAAATTTACTTCACTATTGCTCTAATTTATAGAAGATCTTTTTTTCACTTGCATCATTGCACCCTAAGGAGAAAATAAAACAACAACGTGTACACCTTAACAGTCATGAAGATGAGGATCCAACATCTCCAAAATTGGATTTCATATTTTGTTTCCACTTATTCTTAGAGCAGCATGCAAAACATTAGTAGATCAGCCTCTCTGATTGTATTTTCTGTCTTAAAGCCTGGGAGAAAAAAGTAACATCAGGTACATGAACACCACCAGACAGCATGAAAGTTTCACTTTCTTAAGATATTTTTTCTAGTATAGAGGACTGGAAAAGCTGAAAACATTAAATGTTTACCAACTGGAATTATTGCAGGGTAAATTCCTCTACATAAGTTGAAACATTTAGGTTGATTATGTAAAAACACACAAATAGAATGGAAATGGAATCTTTTACTTAAAAGATATCATTACATGTCAGCAATTTAAAAACAAACAAGCAAACAAACAAACAAAAAAACAAAACAAAAAAAACCCCAAAATTTGTATGACTAGGAAATGCCTACACAGTGATTGTGTAGGGGCTTCTGATACGGAAATTCTGTATATTTCTTATCTGAAGCAGGTTACATAATCTATTCCCCTTCTGCAAAACAAAATTATAGTAGCTTCTATTGCAGATGTATGCTTCAGGGTGAACATTTTCAAGAATATCAGGTGCTCAAATATCTTACTCATCTAAGTGACTAAAACATAAAGTGTTGTAAGAGTCTGAACTGAAGCGTACTGTGCATGAAGTCTTCATATATTAGTAGTTCTCTGTCAGTTCCACCTGTTTTCTGCTCTAATCATAAAAACTTTTCTTCCTGCTCCCTGATAATGTTATGAAGCCTATGCAAATAGTTGTTAGATATCCACTAGAAGGAAATGAAGTGCTCTGTTGCCACTTATAATGTAGTTTACTTTTGCCTTCAGAGGCCAGCAGCATTACCACCCACATAGGGTAATGATCCAGTACCTCACACATAAACTGGACCATTAACTTTCAAAGGACCTAAAATAGGATAGCTAGGCATGGCATCTCATTTTAGATTCAGTCTTACTGGATTTTGTAATGGTACTCCCTATCTGTAGTATTTAAAGAGTTACATGTAAGGCTTTTGTGTGTGACTAGGAGCCACATGTACACTCAGAGAAAGTGCAAAACTGAAAGTGATTTGGGGAAATTAGATCAAATATTGCCTATACATGTGAGATCTCTGAGGCTGAAAGTAGTAATTGCATAGGCTAAAGTCCAAATTTCCAGTGAGACACACACACAGATCATAATATTCATAAATTCACAGTCTAATTTGACAGCACGAAAGATACAGGAACATGAATGTACAAGCATACATATTTTGGTTTAGGGTTCCTTAAAGCTAGTTGTTGGTAAAACAGAATTTCTACTATGAACACAGAGCCGTAACTTTGGTCAGTCTTTTGCTAATTTAGCAACTCTTCATTTCATCAAATGGGGGCTGTATCCCCAGGAATTACTCTGACAAGGGGGTCCCCCAGAATCTGGAAGATTATCATATTCCAATTTAAAGAAACTGGAACCCAAACCATTCTATGATTCTGTGATTCTGTGAATAACTGAAAACTGAAAACCAACTAGAAACCTTTCTAGGAAGATTTCTAGGTTGCAACTCTTTCTAAATGAGAAATAAGGTGCTTCATAATTATGGAAAGTAAATAACTTTTGTAATTTAGAGATATAAAAGTTTTAGAACAACAGTTCAGTAAGTAAATGTCAGTAGGAAGCATTTCAGAAATCAGAAAATTGCTGCAGAATTTAACATTCATACTGAAGTATATTTCTTCAAATTAGCTTGATTTTGTGTGCTGGATAGCAAGTATGCTTTTATGTCTCTGCTGTGATTCAAATGACTGCAGCTCAAATTAGGTAGCTGTATATTTTTGTGAAGGAAAAATAAACAAACAGACTCTTACCAAGCTTTGTATCTGAAATCAATCCTCTCAATTTAACTAACATTGAAAGAAGAATTGATTTTGCTGATTTCTCCCTGAAGCATAATTGTGTCCCTTTCAACATCCGTCTGTGTACTCTACTAGGAGAACTGCAGCTGGTTCAGAAGCAAAATATCCTTTTTCAGACATAATGCCTCTACTAAAGTAGCTCTGACTGGGCTCAAATTAATGAAAATTCTGGTTGCAAGATATGGAATTTAAAATTCCGAGAGATATCTGCAAGTTGTTTTGCTGCACTGGTGCTGATCCCCATCTGTGTATGCTGAGTTTCTTACCTAAATATAAATTTAATCCTCAAATCTAAGGATAGCTAGTGGGTCGGCCCATTATCAAATTCAGGTAATTTTGCCACTCATACTTGTTGCGACAGGACTTCACAGCATGCAGTGCTCTGAGAAAATTCCCTCTCCCACAGGGAAAGAAGGACGGGTCTGAGGGAAATACATTGACTAACAATGAGCATTGTATTGACAGCAACTCTGTGGCAAATCTAGAAGATAATGTCAGAGCTGGGACTGACATGGGCTGAGCTGGGCTGAGCCGGTATGCAATCTGGGAATGCGTGTTTGGTCCCGTGTGCATGAGACCTTTATGGATGGCTAGACTTTGCAGAGCAGGAAGTCCTGCAGGTTGTCTTCTTGACTCAGGGCGATGAAGTCTTGGCTCTCTCATGTATCTTCTAGGACTTAAGACTGTGCAGAACACACACTTTTCTTCCCTTGTTTCCCTGGATAATGCACAGATGACTGACAGAAGAGATTAGAGTCCACAGACCTCGGCATCTTCGCTCAATTTATTGCCTTCCACAAAAGCTCACTTGGTTTCTAGAGCTCTTCTACTGATCTGGTTTTACAATCACTTGATCCACCTCACTTGACACTCAACCCAAGACTCTTCAGAGGATCAGAGGCCTTGACAGTCTCCATCAAAATAGGAATTCTTTTAAATTCTAGTCGAAGCTGAGACATATTGATCCCCCCCCTCTGTTATCACCCATAAGAAAGAGGGGTTAGCAACATTCAGTCTCCAGGGCGACTGAACCAGCATTTTTTCACAAGCAATGAAGTAACTCCAAAAGGAGAAGGAAAAGTAAAAGAATTTTTAGTGCATTAGGTAACTTCAAAAATGGGTACAAAAAACAGATTTAAGAGATTATACTTGTAAATTAATGTACATGAAAATCCTGGAATAAAAAAAGAATCTGAGAAAAGTCTGAGAAAATTATTTTTAAATAACATAACAGTTGATAGGACCTGACTGTGTAGGGCTTTAAAGTTAATAACGGCTAATGTTTCATATGTTTAGGATTGCATTTATAATTTAAAATTAATTTTACAATTATAGGAACAATTGATACGATGGGTTCTGAAGTTGTGCAAAAATTACATTATCTGACCTGCTAAAAAATTTCTAAACTAATTTGAGATGTTAGCTACATTCAGTTAGGTGTTTTTAACTGATTTTGAAAGTGTTTTCAGGAAATTTCAAGAAGTGCTTTTAAACTAAATTTTCAAATTTTTTTCCATACAGTTGGAGAAAATAAATATCTGAGGCAAATTCCTGAGTTTGATTTAAACTTCATTCACATCATTCCCCAATTGTTTCAAAAGTGATTTATATTGATTTAACTACATTCATTGAAGCGTGTAGGGTCACTCTGGGTTTGCACTTTTTTTGGAGAGATAAGGATCTGTCCTAGTAAGTGAATTGCAAGTCGATAGCAGTCTATTCTTTCACTTTGCTGCTATAGGAAACATGAGTTCATGTAGCAATATGTATACTATAATTGAATGCATACCTTCCAGTCCCTCTGAGAGCAGCTTCTTCTGCTTAGCCCTGTTTTTTGGCTATCCTAAGATGTGAGCTGTACAAGCTAGACTTTGAGCTTAGACAGTGAATAATACCAAGCTGATACATAGAGAAGGAAGTATAAACAATACTGTGATGGGTTGACCTTGACTGGACACCAGGTGCCCACCAAGCCACTCCATCACTCTCCTCTTCAGCAGGGCAGGGAGAGAAAAAATAAGATGGAAAAAAACTTGTGTGTCAAGATCGTTTAATAAGCAGTTTAATAAAGCAAAAGCAAAGGCCACATGGAGAAGCTAAGGCAAACAAAAGATTTGTTCTCTACTTCCCATCAGAAGGTGATGTCCAGCCACTCCCCAGGAAGCAGGGCTGCAGTATGTGTAGTGGTTGCTCCCGAAGACTAATGTTGTATATAACGAATGCCCCCACTTCCTCCTCCTTTCTCTTAGCTTTTATTGCTGAGCAGATGTCACGCGGTATGGAATAGCCCTTTGGTCAGCTTGTGTCAGCTGTCCTGGCTATGTCCCCTCCCAAGATCTTGCCCACCCCGAGTCTTCTGGTGAGGGGGAATGTTGGAGAGCCAGCCCTGATGCTGTGTGAGCACTGCTCAGCTGTAGCCAAAGCACTGGTGTGTTACCAACACCTGTCCAGCTACCAATACACAGCACAGCTCTATGAGGGCCGCTGTGGGGAAAATTAACTCCACCTCAGCCAGACCCAATACATGCACACAGGAAAACATCTAATCTTGGAAATGTAAATTACAAAATGTGTCTCTTCATAAATGCACTGGACTTATTTTTCCAGTGTCCACCTCTGCTGCCCTCTTAGAAAATGGCAACTTGCCTAGTTCTAAATTAAAGCACAAACGGAAAGAAAAAAAAAAAAAAGAGAGAAAAGTATTCACTTAATTCTGGGATAGGCTTATGTGAACTGGTAAATATTGGGTGTTTAGGCTAAGATATTTAGCAAGGAATAGTGTGTTTTTCCCCTTCAAATATAGACTCACTCAAATTGAAGAATATGACTTTATTTCTAAGCTCCTTAATAACTTTTTAAGTGCCTAGACTAAAAAACATAAAAATGTATAGTAGGATTCAGGATTTAAACCTGTTCATAAACACAGACTATGAATTAAAAATGTAACCCATGAATTGTCAGTCATTTTAACTACCAGGGAGATTAATAAATCATTTTGAAATAATGTTGACATTTATGTATTTAACCTATATGGCAACTTATCACCCTGCTGTATGCAATACCATCTGAACTGGGGATTTGTTGTTGTATGTACAGAACTTCCTATGGCAGTTTGTGCTGAACAGCATACTGGGTGAAAGCCAGAAACTCTGCTATGCAGTATTTGTTGCCTTTCTCTTGCACTCAGGCATTACAAGGATTTCTGAAGAGCAGAAACCAGACCAACCAAACACAAAAAATGAAACATTAAACCAAATACAAGAAAAATGTTTCCCTTTAATGTTATGAAATAGCATTTGTGGCAGTGGAGGGTATAATATTAAGAAGGGAGACCCACAGAGCTCAGTTTTTGCTACTGACTTACTACACACCCTAGAAGAGGTGCCAACCTATTAGCATAATCAACCAGTTTTCCCACTAATTCTGGATTCTTTACCTTTATCCATTGACCACCCATCAAGATAACTAATGTTATTCAGGTGTATTGGTTTATTAATATAATATAAATCCATTTCCCTCAGATGCAAATGAACATTCTTTTAAGACATGGATGGCATGTTGATGAGTTTTTCTGAGTGTGGTTCTATACAGTTCTTGTCAGACATACTGCAGGATTCCTAGATTTTTCAGTGTCTCTGAAAATCCTAATTACATAGCAAAGGTGAAAAAAGATATACACATACACTTCCATGCTCACTGTTGTTCTAAGTAGTTATTACCGCAATTATTACCATGTAATACTTTTATATGCTTGAGTTTCATTATTTTCAGGTTACAAAACCTTGCAGGCTTCATTAATATGTGAGCTATGGTACAATGTTTGTCATTTATTGCGCTTATTTGTCCACAAGAACAATTATATTCTTCCAAAATAATTCTTTAGCTGGCATTTAGAAAACGCAGCACAAGGGAGCCAAAGTAAGTGAGCCATCTTATAAAACACTCTAGTGGGTGGTAATTGAACACACAAGCGGCTTCCTCTACTCAGAAAGCTGTGTCCTTGACTAAAGTTTAGTTGCATGTAAATAGGTCATAATACGGTAGGTACAGCAGCGTTCAGCTAGGGTCAAAGTTATATCATACAGATATATAGGGTAGCAGTAGCATGTATATTTCTCTCCTAAAACTTGAGAGGAAATTCATACTGGTATCTATGAGGTTTTTTTCTCTTTCAGAAAGCCACAGGATGAGCTTAGTTCCTGAGTGAGATGTAGAGAACACTAAGCAGACTCGTATAACTTAAATGGAAGTTTGTCAGAAAGTCGCAGCATTTGGGTGGAAAGTCTGGCAAAGTGAAGTTTGGTCACTGGAAACCATTGAGAGATACCCAGAAGCTTTTGCCATTTAAAAAGTGACTCAACTTCCCATTCTGGAGGGCAACAGAATCAAGCCAAATGGGTTCAGTCTATGTCTACTTTCCAAGTAGAAGTATGAATTCTAGGTATCTGCTGTCAGGTATAGAGCTCATGGTGACAATCAATAGAAAACCCAGATTTTCTTTCCTCTTTGCTAAATTGGCAGATGTGTTGGTGTACATGCATCTGATTCTAGTTTTGTTTGAGATCTTTTTTGGATCTACATTGCAGAAGTATATAGGATTTTAAGTTATTAAGCATAGTTTTTAAAAGTGGTTGTGAAAAGAACCAAAAGGTGGTATAACAATTATGTTAGTTAGAATTTCCTGGAAACACACCATTTTCCTGGACATAGCAGTGGAGATCCATGCAGCACTTTGGCTTCCTTCAAGGAACTGGTTTCCCTGAATACCTTATGCTGCTGCTGTGCATTGTTCTTCTATGTAAATTGTTATAATGAAAGCTTGTGATTTCTCATGAAGCATGCTTGACTGGATGATTTCTAATGTCTTCTAATGCCTTTGAGTTAGAGCTAGATGTTAATCCTTAGTTACAACATACCTTATCTATATTTGTTCTATGCCCCCCTGAACTACATTTTACCTTTTTCCTAATGCTTCCCTGTAAGTACAGTGTTTGACATCAAAGTAGAAATGGGGTAAGGAATAAGATCATACATGACAGAGGTATGCAAAGTTAGAAGGCTATTTTCAGAACAATGTACATATCTCTTCCTTTTGAACTCCCTGCAAAGCACTCTGCCTCTCTCAAGTGTGAACCAATGCTGTTTCACATTTCCCACATATAAAGTTGAATTACTGATCAAACTAATGTCTTCCCCCGAGGCTTGATCCTTCCATGAATGGTTTAACAGCCTGTGTTAATTGCATTGGTGCTGCTTGTGAGAGGAAAGAGGACCTTTGTTACCCCCAAGGTGTTGGATAAGCCTGGGACAAAGTTTACATTAAGGTCAAAATTTGGAGATGTGCATGTCTTTCAAATTCCCATATGAAATTAATCCTGAAGTTTATCTTTGGGATGAAAAGAGCTCTTACTCACGCTTATATGTGGTATTTTGCCTTTATGTACAAGGACCTAGTTTGTCTTTTTCTTTCTACTGCTACGCTTAATCACGCTAATTTTTACATGTGAACTTCAGTTCCATGGTCTGAAAACTTGGTTTAGATTTCATCTATTTCCTTACTTCCAAGACTCCAAGATATCTTGCAGGATGACATCAGCAGAGTAAGAGGTCATTCTGATACGTTTCCTAATGCCATCTCCTTAGCATTACATTGTAGTTTTGTTGTTCTACAGCTCCTGCTAACCTTTAAAAAGTCACTGTGATAGATATTCTTCCCATGGGTATGTTAACATAGGCAACTCTGTCACTTACTGCCCTTGTATTTTGTTGGTTAATCATTCACAGATTACAGCTCCCTGGTTCATATGAAACCCTGTATCTTGTACATACTTCTTGACTTTTTGCTGCCAGGTATTGCATACCTAAATACTGATAGAAAGGAAAATGAATGAGTTCACTGAGAATAGTGCTGCTGTTCTTCCTTAGGCTTGTTCAGGAAAAGCTCCCACTGATTTCAGTTCCTGGGAAGCGGAAAGTTAAAATCCTTATGAAAATTATATTCTTTATGAAAAATGTTATGAAAATGATATTGCATGGGGTTTTTTATTGTTCCTTGATGTGCTTTTATTCTATTTTCCAACTCTGGATACTCTGCTAGGCTTGGTGGTAGAGTCTAGCTGAACAGGTCTTATGATTGACATTTAATTAACAGATCTGTCAATATGGGCTTCAAAGTACATTTCTACATTCTGTTCCCTACACAGAGAGCTTGCTGAATTTAAAGGTGGCAAACAAATTAACAGACCCGCAAGAACCGTTGATCGAACTGACAGGAATGGGGCCCAGGCAGCAGATTTTAACGGTTTAGCAGCCCAAAAGATTACTTGAATCTTGACTCTCAGATAGGGTTGTTTCAAAATAAATGAATACAGTGTGGTTCCCTAAAGGGAGAAGGCCAACTTGCTGCTCCCAGAAAAGAGAGGTATTAGAGGATTTTAGTTTTCAGGACATTTCATTTCTGTTTGTTTTTTGTTGTTGCTAAAGTCACACTGTTTTGTTATTTGACAGAAAACAAAATGTGTGTGGAGAGCCTATGATATTCATTTTCCAGGCTAGCATGAAGCACAAACAGCCACAAACACTTTAGTTTTTGTACTAAGTGGATGCAATTCAGAATTATGGAAATTGCATCTGCATTTCTTAAGTCTTTTAAGCCAACAAGATCTATCCGGGAGCCTGTGGGCCAAATCCAGCCTGGGAGAAGCATCAGCTGAATTTCCTCCCTATTCCAGAAAGTACCTTATGGCATCTAAATGTCATCACTTCCACTTGGAGCCAAACCTTAACACACAATATCCTTGTGAGAGGATTGGCTGGGGGAAAGAAAGCAGGCATCTTTCTTGAATGAGTTTTCTTCAATGTGAGGCAATTTCCTGAAGCGTCATCTGCCTTGTGTGTGTTGCTTTTCCAGGTTTTCCAGAATTACATCTGTAATTACATTACATCTGTAATTTGCTCATTTAGGTCAGTCCTCATCCTTTATTTCTATGTTGTCTCCCAACTGACTTTGGAACAGGCATCTTTGTCTTCGCATTGACAACAAATGTCCTGAAATGAGGCATGTGTTTTCAAAGGGAAATCACCTATTTTGAAATGTGAAAGCCATGTTATGCCAGTTTTTCACTGTCATTATGTAAAGATGTAGCATCTGGGGCATAAGAAAAACTCATGAGAGATGCTGTAATAGAAAGTGTCAGAACAACTCAACGCTTGTTCTCTCACTCTGCCTGGGAAATTTGTATAAAGTAGAGGTTTAAATAGGGAAAAACTTTAAACTGTGGAACTCTTGGAGTGATACACTCTATTTCTCTTGAAAGCTTTTACATGTACAGGCAATTGGAAAAGACTCCCTCAAACACGAGGGCAACTCTAATAACTGTCAAGTGTCAGTGAAGTAGACACATAAACAGAAGAAATGTCACAGTCCATCAGCTTTTCCTTAATTCTCCAATTCGCATTCCATTGCTTAGTCACCTAGATGTATATAAAGACTCTGTGCGTCAGTTCTGCACTTTATCTGCTGTAGAAAAATGTTGATACATCTGCTTTGCACCTTTCCTGTCTGTACAGCTCCCTCCTAGCACTCAAATTGGATTTTCACTTTAAAGTTTAAGAATAATCTATCCTTGAGGTATGATTAAGGTAAAAAAATTGATGCTTTGGTATTCCGTATTTATTCTCCTTCAGTGATCTCTATACTGAATCTGCTCAGTGCACGTCCAAAACCAAAAGCTTTCTAGCTGATGTGCAGGCAAACTCAATTTGGTACCTGAAAGTAATGCTGGGGGCTTGATTACCCTTCTTCATCAATTTCATCAACAGAAAACACTATTTCTAGTGACACTTTAACCATTAAAAATTAGAGGCAGATCAGAGGCACACTTGCATTTCAAACATCTGAGAAAAGAGGAAAGTAAGTCACACCAGAAACAGAGGCCATACCAAGTCTAGATTCAAGGTACAATTTACTTATTTGTTTCCTACAAAAACAAGGACTGCAGAATTGTAATTTTAGCATAGGGAAATTATTAGAGAGGTTGAATGAGGGAAATTTGTCAAGATCAGGGTTCAACGACAACAAAAAAAAAGGCAATAGAAATACAACTGCATTATTCTAGTCAATAAGTAAACTGATAATGTCCGGGGTTTTCTGGTATTTAGCCTTCTGCTACAACATTCTGATATGGTTTCATTGAATGTTTTACTCCACCCTCTGACAAGCAGTCAATAGTAGGGTTTCCCTAAGGATCTGGGGGAGAGAAAAGAATTCTCTCCTGAGGGAGAGAAAAGAATTAATTCCACGTTTTCTGAAGATATAAAGATACAACATATATCTACTGTATGTTTAGTGCTAATTTCCATCAAAATGAATAGAACAGTATTTCAGCTTTTCTTCAAAAAATGTTGACAGTCTCCTAGTGCTATTCCAGCAGAGTCTGAACTCCTGACTCAGCTTTTTAGACTCCTGGCAATCCCATTTGTTTCAATTCCAACTACTGTCAGTCTATTAGGGGCAGTAAGGCCATATTTATTCCTCTTCTTCTAAGGGTGAAGAAAAGGAAAATTTTCATCAGTAGATTAAACAAATCTAATTTTTCTTAATCTATATAGAATATATATTGAATATACATAAATTGTGAGGGACCTAGTTTGTTGGAGACTAAGTAGGAGATAATCTCCCCTAAAAATAAGGAAGGACAGGCCCCTGAGAGGGATATAATACTGTTTCTTTTTAAAATGTGCCAGAGTCTTTTGGTGCTTCAGATTTGCAAGAAAACCTGAAAGTAAACTGCAAATATTTTTCATATAATTGCTACTGCAAGGCTGTATCCTTGCAGCATCTGCTGCCTTTGAAGCATCCGCTTCATATTCTGTCTCTCTGTAAATAGTATGCAATAGCCCGGTCTAGCCAAGAGAGAAGACAGGTTCTCTCAAAATTCAATGGTTTAATCCTTAGAGTCTAAGATAATCACATTTTAATTTTCTTGCTCTATTCATAGATCAGATATTGTGAGGTATAATAGAAATATCTTATAACTATGCAAGAATACCTCATCAATTTAAATACTCTTACCTTTGGGGCAGGAGGAAGGAGAAAAAAGGAAGGGATATTTTTCAATTATTTGAACCCAGTTATAAGAAATCGAAGAAACATGAGACAAGGTGACATTATATTATATAAAAACTCAGGTCTGCAGTATAAAATACAGCAAAACCTTTTCAGAACTAAGATAATTGCAATTTTTGTTATGAAATAAAAATGGCATGTATCTGTATGCTTACACTTCTTTATGCCCCCTGTATTTTTGTCTACCCACAAAAGTGACCTATACATTAAGAAGGTGCAGGGATGGGGTTCAGGCTTGCTTAAAATTTTTTTCTATTCAAAAATCAGTGTAGTTTGGGAATAGGAGACCTGGTCACCTGGGATATGGAGAAGGCTGAGGTACTCCATGATTTTTTGCCTCAGTCTTCACCAACAAGGGCTCTAGCTACACCACCCAAGTTGCAGAAGGCAAAGGCAGGGGCTGGGAGAATGAGGAACCACCCATGTAGGAGAAGACCAGGTTCAAGACCATCTTAGGAACCTGAAGGTGCAAAAGTTCATAGGACCTGATGAGATGCATTCACGGGTCCTGAGGGAACTGGTGGATGAAGTTGCTAAGCAACCATCCATCATATTTGAGAAGTCGTGGCAGTCCGCTGAAGATCCCACTGACTGGAAAATTGGAAACATAACCCCCATTTTTAAGAAGGGAAAAAACGAAGACATGGGGAACTACAGTCCAGTCAGTCTCACCTCTGTGCCTGGCAAGATCATAGAGCAGATTCTCCTGGGAAACTCTGCTAAGGCACATGGAATATAAGGAGGTGACAGCCAACATGGCTTCACTAAGGGCAAATCATGCCTGACAAATTTGGTGGCCTTCTATATCAGCATTAAAGTGTTGATGGATAATGGAAGAGCAACTGACATCATCTACACGATTTGTGCAAGACATTTAACACTGTTCCACACCACATCCTTGTCTCTAAATTGGAGACACTTGGATTTGACAGATGGACCACTCAGTGGATAAGAAACTGGCTGGATGGCTGCACTCAAAGAGTTGCAGTCAATGGCTCAATGGCAAAGTGGCGATCAGTGACAAGGTGTTCCTCAGGAGTCGGTACTGGGACTGGTACTCTTTAACATCTTTGTTGGCAGCATGGACAGTGGGATTGAGTGCACCCTCAGCAAGTTTGCTGATGACACCGAATTGCGGAGTGCAGTCATGCTGGAGGGAAGGGATGCCATCCAGAGGGACCTTGAGATGTTTGAGAAGTGGACCCATGCAGACCTCCTGAAGTTCAACAAGGCCAAGTGAAAGTTCCTGCATGTGAGATGGGGCAATCCCAGCCTCAAATACACTCTGGGCAAGGATGGCTTGAGAGCAGCCCTGAGGAGAAGGACTTGGGAGTGTTCGTTGATGACAAGTTCAACACGAGCCGGCAATGTGTGCCCTTGCAGCACAGAAAGCCAAGCATATCCTGGGATCCATCAGAAGAAAAGCGGACAGCAGGCTGTGGGAAGTGATTCTCTTCCTCTACTCTGCTCTCGTGAGACCCCACCTGGAATAATGCATCCAGCTCTGGGGCCCCCAAGGTAAGATGGACATGGATTTGTTGGAGTGAGTCCAAAGGCGGGCCACAAAGAGGATTAGAGGGCTGGAGCACCTCTCCTATGAAGACAGGCTGAAAGAAAAGGCTCTGGGCAGACATTATAATGGCCTTCCAGTACTTTAAGGGGACCTACAGGAAAGATGGGGAGGGAATTTTTATCGGGGATTGTAGTGATAGGAAGAGGGGTAATGGTTTTAAACTGAGAGAGGGGAGATTTAAATTAGATATTAGGAAGAAATTCTTTACCGTGTGGGCGATGAGGCACTGGAACAGGTTGCCCAGAGAATTTTTGGTTGCTCCATTCCTGGAGGTGTTCAAGGCCAGGTTGGATGGGGCTTTGAGCAGCCTGGTCTAGTGGGAGGTGTCCCTGCCCATGGCAGGGGGGTTGGAACTAGATGATCTTTAAGATCCCTTCGAACTCTAACCATTCTATGATTCTACCATCCTATGAAATTAATTTCCTCAGAAAAATAAAGAAAATTATTGTAAAGGGCAATGCAAGTTGTGTAGAACTTGAGGAGGATCTGCTGAGACTTCCTGATACCGAACTCGCTAAAGAAGGAAAGGCCTCTACGTTAAAGAAAACTGTCTTTCATTACTCTATTAACAACTATAGTATTAGATAAGTTTTGACATTAATAAATCTTAAAAGCATAAGGTCAAACAAACTAGATATAAGAAATACATCTGTTCTTCCCCTACCTGCCGTGTATTTGCAAAGGTGGATTCTTGCTTTTGGTTAAGTCATGTCTTTCCAAATGGGTGTGTATTTTGTCCCTAGAAACAATTATTTCCAATCTATTGGGGGGTTATTTTTTTACTCCTCGATCCTCACTTCAGTTTGTCTTTCTCTGAACAAGCTTCGGTTTCCAGCTTCAGTCTGGGATTCTTATGGTTGCTGTACTCTGAAGTTTCAAAAACTTTCCCTCAAAGTAGTTTCAGCAAATCTCTCGTCCTTCCAAAGGTTAAGTTTATATTACTCTTCTAAAAGGATCATAACAGAGAGCACACAAATAAAACACACTGTAATGCACAATGGTACGTCTGTTATTTCAAATTAAACAATCAAACTAGTATTTTAAACAAAGTAGATAATAAGTCACTTTTGTCTTTAAAGCTTGAGAAGCTGTATAAGTAATGCCAAGGATGATATGAAGTCTTATGGAGTAGCCACTTCTTTTTTGCACAATTTGGAAAACAATTTTAATTTACTGAGTTCTAGTTTGGGAGACAAAAAGAAAAACACAATTCCTTCAAAAGGAAATTTGAAAAATGAGGAATGAAATTGATGTCCTTGTAAAGATTTTTCAGCTCTCAACTGAAGAATCAATCCTGTTTGGTACCTTAAGGTATATTTAAGAAACCAGGAAGTCTGAAAGATGCCTAGATCTATTATTAACATGTCTGTTTATTTCCTAGCAATTGTTTGACTGTTATGGTCAATTTAATTTCATAGCAGAAACAGATCCTGTGGATATGCAGCTGAACATTATGTCTCACATCTTATTAATTTCAGACAGAACAATACATATAGGTTCTAAATTATTTTCTTCCTTCTCTTGCCCACATTGTACTTTCCCTGGAGGGTTTAACTCTACAGGGTATTTTAAACAATGAGGAAGACTGATACGGAGGTAGCCCCAGAAGTATTACGTAGCAGATTGTCTGAGTATGATTAGATTGGGATGAACCGTGAGCATGACAGCACTGTGCTGAGCTTATAAGCATGACAACAAGATGCTTTAAAAAGTGCATAAATCTCAAATTGCCTTGCTATTGCACAGTTGTTTCTGTGTTGTAGCAGTTGGAGAACAAACTGGACCAGGTTCTGAATTTTGTTTAGTGGGGCTGAACTATTCTGGGTCCATCTCATACCATTTCAAATCAGTTTTGGGAAGCAGTGTAGGTTATTGCTTATCATGAACATATCTGCTTGAAGTCAAATGGAGCTGCTCTTGGAAGGTCACTGTTGTCCTCCTTGCACTGCTGAAACTCCTCACTGCTGAGTCGAGAGGAGAGTGCTGTGCACTCTGAGCGCTGTGAACCGTTGCACGTCTCTGACACGGTTTGCCAGGGGAATAAGAGTTCTCTGTTTAAGCTGTAGAAAACTCCTAGTGTCATGCTGGGTTGATAGCTATGTCAAAATTAAAACATTGGTCCAATTTAGGGGTTCACTGCCCCCAAGGGAGACTGAACATTTTATGTAGGTGTTAATAGATGTTGTAGATATTTTAGGTATTGGGAAGTTTGGCGTATAGACAATCAGATACATATCATAAGTAAAAAATATTTCTTCAAAATATAAGTCAAAGACAGATACTGAGGGAACAGAGTCACGGCATAAGCAGAGGTATCCTGACATTTTGGTAAGCTATGGTACTGTTAGAGAAGGGGCAAATAGGTATTGATTCTATTGCAATGGAATATAAAGCTTTTCTTTTACCACTTTTTCGGTAGTTTTTATGTAATGCTGTCTTCTGTGATCTTCAGAGGTTTTTAATTACAAAATTTTACTGACCTTAAAAGGAGAAAATATTCACTCTTCTGCTCTCTAAAGCACATAGCCTATACATAGCTACCATAATAGCAACATTTTATAAAATGTGGCATCAAAACTAAACATGGCTGTGTACCCCACTGCCAATTTTAGAAGAAAAAAATAGCATTTGTCACAATTATTCTTTCCTATGCTGATACGAGAGAGGGGAAATGAGGTTTGATTATAATAAACCAATCTATTCCCATTATTGAGGAACCTCTTGCCGAATAGGCACTGCATCAGCAGTAACTGTCTCCCTAGAATGTGTTTAATAGATGACTTTAATCATCGTATGTCACAAAATCTGCTGTTGTCAGAAGAGAACAAGTCTATGCTGGATCTACAAAACAGGGACCTTCCTGTGCTTACACTTAACCTCAAATCAACACGTATGGATATAAATCTCAATCTGGGGAACTGAAAAGTCAAATTTAATACATTCTTCAATATATGGGCCCCTCAAAAGAGGAAACTGGAGGCAGTTCTGATGATCAGCATTGGAGGAATGGAGCAGCAGGTGCCCAGAGTTTTCTATACAATGATCTAATGTTTGTCATAAAAATGTCATATAATATCCCTTTACAGTCATTTTTAAGGAAAAATACAGTCAGCATGTTCAGTCCCTACATTGCTGGGTCTCTGTGTTACACAGTAATATACATTTAAGAAGTCTCTGAACACATATAAATGGTTCATGAGGTGCTGCTTAAGGACAGACTGTCCTGTGTGCATTGGTGTCACTAATGTTGTATGTGCCTAAGGAAACAATTGCACAGAGTTTGTTGCTTTTCCTCCCCCTTATTCCTCCAGTAACCTGCAGCTGATCAGCTTGAATCAAATGCAACAGGGTAGACGCCTCAAAGATTCAAATTTCTATAGGTTTTGTTGAAGTCAGTGGTGGGTAGAGGGAAGAGTCTCAGACTGAAGCCCCGTGGAGGAAAAGGCTGAAGTATGAACCTAGTGGACATCTTTTCTTGTTACAGTGCACGTGCAGGTATGGTGAGCTACACGCCATGAGCATTTTTCAGTTGTAATCTTCAGTCCTATGGGAGGAATATTGGACACGTGGGGCAGGGAAGGGACATGGAAAGGAGGAAAACACTGGAAGGGCTGTAGTGGCAGCAGGTTGTAGGTGAGAGCTGAAGTTTCTGCGGTAAGATAAGGGCATAAGGCACCAAATGGAAACCGTGTTTCACTAGCTAAGTAGCTTTTCCTCTGTTTTACCTCTGTCCACTGAATTTTCTCTTTTATTGTGTACTTTAAATTCATAAGTGTGTGAAAGCAGTAAAAATAAAAATTGACAACCCTGAAGTTTTTTAAAAGGATTTGGAAAAATTATTTGCACAGAAGACAGAAGAATTTCTTTAGCTGCTTTTATAATGGTTTAGTTTTAGCTGTGTGTATTCGAGTTTCCCCTCATTCATCCAACCCCCGAAGTGCAGAAAATACTTTTTGATATTTTGGTTATAGCCATACATCTTCACTTTTAGTCTGTCTTGCGAGTACTAACTGTCTGGATTTAAAATGATTGCTAGGGTCTTGAAAAACAACATTTTATCTGAAAACTGAAACCAGGTAGAAGATACAGTGTAGCAAATAGTAGCTGACTTCTGGGATTGGCATGGCATCATACTGAGTATATTGCTTATACTGTGGGGGAAAAGTCTGGTTCTTATGGGAAGAGAAAACCATTTAGTTTCCTTTCTGCCACAGTAAGATCTCACTGATGGCAAGATAGCACTAACTGTTTTTTGAACTACCTCATGAGAAAAACCCACACAATTGCAAGCTAATTGTGACCTACACAATGTAGGTCACAATGTAGGAATGTAGGGAAAGCAGAAACAATGTTTCATGTAGATATTTTTTATAACCTGTACATTTACCCCATGCCTTTGAAAATTCTCAGAAGTATAAGATAGATTTACATACAGCTGTTCTTCTGAGATTGCTCATCATCTTGGTTTGACTTGCACATGCAGAAATGGTCTCCTACAAGCTCCTAAACTCTTGTGCTTTTTACACAAATGTTCAGGTGGCATTCTCTCAGGTAGGACTTTAAAGTACTTAAATATTTCTATAGTAATTGATTACTGAATGATTTTGTAGGCTAATGAAAAGAGGATTAGTGTCTCTTGCCACATAAATTGACAGGCACAGGTTTGCTCTAGACATCAGTGACTAAGGTCCTCTCCTCTGTAAGGTAACTCTTAATGTTTGGTTCTCCCTGGCATTAAAAAAAAAAAACAAAAAAACAAAACAAACCAAACAAACAAACAAAACCCCAAAAACAAACAAACAAAAAAACCCAAACCAACCAACCAAACAAAAAAACCCAACAAACTAAAACTGCCTTATCTTTTAGGCTACCTGGACATTTTCCTTGTCTCTATGAACATTAGCATGCCATTGTGGTGAACCCAATGCTGACAATAGGATCCACAGACTGTTTCTAAGCCAGGGCAGATCCTTCACTGCTGAAATATCTCTGCTGAACACCCGTCCACTTCCAGTTGTCCTATTCTTAGCATAATTAATAAAATCAAACCAGAGTTGCCTCTTCTGAGAAGGCTAAATATTCTGTACAAAGAACATTTGTAAAGAACCGAAACAATATAGGCTCAACCTACTGTAATCTTCTACATACACATATGCAGGTATAAAGAATTCTTTACGGAAAATCATCTTAGAGAAGGGGAAGCTTTTTGCCTCTTTCCACTTTGCAACAAATGACGTCAATACTGAAAAATGTCTTTCTTGACTGGAGGGTAGGCACAAGATCTATATGCAAGGAATGGTATATTAATCAATGATTTATCTCAGTAGAACCTACAATAACCTAAGCCACCTAGATCTTGAAATAACTTTTTTTCTTCCTCTCAAGCTCCTCAGTCTTCAACGTCTGACCTTCATTTTCCTCTCATTTGATTCCTACTGCAGGAAAAACTAAAAAACATTAATTCCCTTTAAATATAGCCATTTTCCAAGAAAACATTTATTCTGACAGCAGTTAGGATTAATGACACATCCATACATTGTTAAAAATGCTTTCTGAGTAGCTGTTCTTCAAGTAATTATTTCTTTTATCTCTCCATGTACAGTTTCACTGTTTGAAAAATTGCAGGGGACAGTTCTTTCTTATTGTCTCTCTTATGACTATCTCGCTTGCATGGCAACTCGCCTTCCCTATCTAGTCAAGATCAGTTTGATTTTGTTTTCTTGTATTAAATTTGGAGGGGAAAAAAAAAAAGAAGGCACCAGAACAAAAACATGCTTTGACCCAAAATTTAGATTCTATCCATTTAGCAGAGGGAGATGGAAGAAAAAATCTCTAAAATATTTGTTATCTGCAATTATGATGTATAAATACACCATTTTACTGGTCATATCTGTAGCCATATTTTGTGAAAACACTGCTAGTGCAGCAAGTGAAGCATCCTCTTCCTCTCCTGTAAACTACTATTCTCAACAGTAATGGGGAAATCTCCTGTCATTTTCTGGTTTTATGCTAACTTCATAATACAGCTGAAATTATTACTATTTCTCATTCAACAGAACTTATCTAGATTTGAAGAATTATTCTTCAAATCAAAATGCATAAATAGGTTATTGTACGTGTAGATATTTGGATTAGCAGATAAAATCGCTAATTTACAAATGTATATACCTGAAGAGAGCAGAGAATTATGCATGTGGGCCTGCATGTACAGACGGAGTGCATTATTTCAAACTTGTGTAAGGATTTGTAATGAGTTATTGCGTAGAAAGAAAATTCACTCTGTGTAATCTGATATCTCAAGAAATAAAACAGTGTGCAGAATGCATTTCCACAATTTATAAAAATAATTCCTGACATGACCCTAATTTCTAGTGAAGCACATGGGCTGTAATAGCAGCTATTGTATTCTAATGACAAGGTATGAATACCCTGTCAGCCTCATGACAACAATGAGATCATTTACATGTAATAAGAGCAAGAGTCAGATTCTTCTGCACAACATGTCATCCAGCACAAGGAATGTCTCTAAGTCATATGAATATACTTTTATGAGCACTGCAGATTTCATATTAGTTAAAGGACAGTGACATATGATGAGACCGATCGCCAAGTTAATCGCATGAAGAATCAAATAAAGGAAGAATAGAATTGCAATGTAGAAGAAACAAAACAGACATGAGGACACAAGAACAGATAAGCAAGGTCAGACTGAACATTACTCAGTCCCAGTATCCCATCCCCAGTGATGGCCAAAAAATAATTTCTCAAGAATATAAATCCAGAGGTAGTATATACAATAAATCTGCTGAGTCTTTGCCCAGCCTCCAACCAGCTGCATTTAGGGATATCATGAGTTGGAGATATTTCTTGTGTGTTTAGCAACCGTTAGTAAGTTTCTTTTCAAAAAATTTCTTCAGTCTTGCTTTAAAACCTATTATCACCCATAACGTGTGGTGGGAAGGCTTCCATAGCTTAATGACATATTCTGGAAAGAGCCACTTCCTTTGTTTGCTTCGTAACTGTTAAATGCAAAGTTTGTATGTTACCTCCTAATTATGCTTTATGAAGTTACACCAGCATTTTTGCTAGACGAGTATACAGAGCTTTCAGAAAATTAGGCATTTTTATGATTACCTTATGTTATGCATTAAAACAATCCAGATATTGAATATCGTGTACAACATGGAAACTTTTGCCATTATCAATACTATCTTCCAAATTGCTCCTATCCCATGTTTTCCTTCCTTCCTTCCTTCCTTCCTTCCTTCCTTCCTTCCTTCCTTCCTTCCTTCCTTCCTTCCTTTCCTCTTTCTCTATCTCTTTCTTCCTTTCTTCCTTTCTACCTTTCAGAATTCAGACAAAGGACTTGAGGTAAACTTGTTTGTTTGCAGCATGTTACTGTAGACAAAAGCATAGGTCAGCGCTTGAAAGAGGCAGAAGTCTCTTTTTCTGTACTGAATACTTACAAATACTACCAGGGCAGGTTGAAAAGTCCAGATGATCACAATAATTCCAACCCCAAACAGCTACATACCCTGACAGTTGTCTTTGAAACTAAATTAATTTGGTTTAATTGGTTTATTTGCTAACTGCTGCGTATTTAAATCAGATTCTTTAAATCCTAAGACATTGCTCCAGAACATGCAGCCCTTAATCAGTCAAGTTTGTTATCTTCCTGTAGAGCCATATAGGACAGAGGTAGAGAGGTGAAATACATGTAGAGCTAAGCTCTCAGCAAGAAGCAATGTGTTGCTATTCTCCTGCAAGAAACTTTAATTCATTTTCCCTTTTCTATTGTTCTTCTATTCATTCTTAATAGATCATGTTTTCTAAACTTCTTGATGATTCTTGTTGATTTATCCTCCTCACTTTCTTGCCTCAACTTTCTCTTAATCCTGAGTCTTCTGTGAATGAGCGCTGACTGCAAAACGGGCATGCCCAAGCTATTTCTTAACCGTTCATTCAGAAAAGCTAAAAATATTTCCCAAGCTGACTAAGTGGCAAGAAGAAAGACCTCCCATCAGTCGGGTAAAACACATTGTACCATAACTAACTTAAGCAATCTATAAAATGGAACAATTCCAGACGCAGCCTCTGTGCCATTCTTATCTGTGCTTGAGACTGAACACCCATCTACTCACTGCTTTTCTTTCGGCTTTCACACCACT
>VYZM01020064.1:120726-141224 GCA_013398915.1 Dromas ardeola
AAGGAGACATTTGACATAAAGTCATCTTGACTGCCTTTATCTTTTCTAACAAAACACCGTAGACAAAGATTACAATTAATGCTAAAAACATAGCCAAGCACACCAAAATCCATGCTCAAATAGGTTTGAGTAAGGCTGAATCCTCCAAAGCTAAAGGGCACAGCTATGATGCATGGTCTGTCATCTACATTGCTGTCTCTGATGTCTGAGGAACATATCGCACAGACACAGCAGGCTTGAGAAGGCATGTATTGCAACCTTAACCTCTGATTGTGCAGACTGTATAGCGTAACTTCCCCTCAAGTGCTGTTTCTGTGTTGTCTTTTGCATGATAAAGGGACAGAGCTGAGGCTTTGCCATTATTGACATTAAGAATTAAATCCACTTAACAAGCATTTTTACTGAAGTTACTATTTGTAAACAAAATTATTTGCTGGATTGTCAGAAACTTGTGTTTTATTTTCCACCAATACAGCATTTTTAGTCTCCTTCACCCCTGACATACTTGTCCAGTTGAGTATTTATCATCTTTTTTTCTAACTTTGCATCTCAATCTGCCATTGTTCGTTTTGGAGCATATTCACTTAAATCAGTTTGGTAAACCAATGGTTCATGTATTATTTAGGATTTAAAAAGGTAAAAATCTGGTCCTGCGGATTCTTAAGTGCATACTGCTATTAGAGTGCCTCCAAAAAGCTTTTATAATTTTCCTGTGATTCTAAGTAAAACTCTGAGTCTGCATAGGTAAATGCCTGCTAGCTTGCTTTGCACTTCAGCTTGTTTGTTAAGCTTCCTGTGGGTTCACTCATTTTCAGTAACGTTGCCAACATAATATTAACCAGTGCTGGGTTTTCATTTTCTGCAATTTTTTTATATTATTGCAACCTTAGAAAAACAGCTTCTGTATGGTTATAAATGCTTGGTTTGAAACAAAGATCAAGTACTTTATCCACCAGTACTTCAGAAGACTCTTCCTCTATAGAGGTTTTTCTTTCTCCTCTCCTGGCATTTTGAAGTCGTTAGATTTAAAACTCCTTTGAGAATCAGTAGTGCAGGCTAAAGAGAGAAAAGGAATTACTGAGTAGGGGGGAAAAGATTTTGCTTTTTGCAGAAGGGTGAGACCATGGCAATTGGCTAGGCTAGTGCTAAGAGCTTTTTGATGTAGGAGTGATGTTGGAGGCGTGAGATGCCAATCACAAAGTGAGTGAACTTCAGAAGAATACGAAACAGATAACAGGCAAAAATGGCCTTTCAAGAGGGCGACTGCAGAATGATCAGAATCTCAGCTGAGAATACAAGGAGAGTTTCCCAAATGAGGGATGCTTTTTTGACTGCTTAGCAAAGGCCTGAGGCAGCCAGCCCCCGGAGCTGAATGGGAACATTTTTTCTATGTACAGTTACGCCTTTCACAGTGTCTTTAACAGAAGTCCGCTGTGCCTTTCAATCCATGAAACAAAAGTTTTTATTTATTGATGATTTTCCCTTGCTTTTTATCCTGTCAATAGTGTATGCAACAGGAGGAAGTATATATCTTGACTGTAAGAAAAGAAATGTTGGTCTGAAATTCACTATTCAGTCAATCACTGATCAATATTCTCATCATATAATAGGAAGCTGCACAGTCAAAGAAGTAGCAAGTTAGAGGAGGAAACTAATTTCAATCAGTGCAGTCAGCTAGTTGAAGGGGACCTTTCCTCTACTTTAACAAAATGCAGAAGTTACCTCTCAGTTCTTCAGAGGGGAAAAAAAAAAGAATTAAATATTTTCAAGTAGAAAGACAGCCTCTAGAAAACAGAAAAGAAGTATGATTGCTGAAAGCTGACATTAGAAATCTCAATTTTGTTCCCAACCCTCAGTTAAGAGGAAGACAAATTGTGCATTATTGCTTTCCATAGCAGAATTTTAAGAATTAAAGATATGAGGGTTGGAACAAAGACAGGAAGCAAAACACTTAAGAAATTGGGGTAAATCGCAGCTACTGTCTTCATTCACCATCATTGCATTTCTGTACATAGTGTGCTTTTCATTTTAAACTCATTTCTAGGTAATGTTCAGGATGAATTAAGTTTGTGTTCTCTAATTGAGTTTAGCAGTGAGTAATGACATGGAATTGCCGTTATCAAAATACAGTTGCCTGTTTATGATACACATTCAGGGTTGCTGGAAAGGGACAAGAAGTTAATCTGATAAAAGGAAGTCTACATTCACCTGGGTTCTTTACTTACTGTTTCATATTATTTGCCAGAAACACTACAGTGGTCTGCAGCCAATAAATAAAAATTTTACTTTTTCACTTCATCTTACCTATATGTAATTTATTTCTAGGACAGTATACTTACATTAAGGGAATGGTGAATCATTAAAAAGAACAAGGAAAGCATGATCTCGAATGACCTTCATTTTGTGCTGAATTCATAAACTTTGTTCTTTAATTTGGTGATTTGTTTTTTTTTTCTTTATTTCTAGTATACTGACTAAACAGTTCATTTATGTATTTTATTCTACCCATAAAATGAACAGCACCACCTTTGGCCACTGTCTACTTTCTACTTAGACCTATTGATCTAAGCACCTAAATGCATGGGAACTGCTGTTTTGGGAAAGCTTGAGACTGTAACAGCAGGTACTTAGCTGTTCATGACCAGCCTGCAGTGAGTCTGGAAGTATTTTTATCCCTTGCACTCTTATACATACTGCACATGCTTAATTTGTGTAGTGTTTTTAATTTTAATGAGGAAGAGATACAAAGTATTTATGCATTTCCTGTCATGTTTCGGGTAGACACATGATTAAAACCTTATAATCAAGAAATAATTTTTCACGTTCTGAGAGTGCTTGTCCTGCTGCTCAGGACCTATTTTTAATTAAAAATCTGAGCTCTGGTACATATGCAAATATCATTATGTCAACAGTAATAGCCATGAAAACATGAAAAACTCATCAACAGTCTCAATAGAGCAGAAGGGGAAAGCAGTGGGATATCTTACACCTTCCTTAGCTTCATGAAATGAATTGTAATGGATATACAATATAATATGAGCTCTTCACAAGGTTAGCCCTCACTTCATAATTTGCTTGCTGTACATGGAGGAAATGGTAAGACAGAAGTTGTGAACTTTACCAGTGGATAACTTAAGTCAGATGTGGCTTTTCCTTTAAGAATCATTCAGAAGTAAAAAATACAGAACTGTTTGCTTGAAAGAATGTGGTAAAATAACACAAAATGAAAAATAAGAGTATAACCAATTCCTCCATTAATTGTGGTCTACTTAATACTGGAATCTCCTATTCCAGTGGCAGACAGTAGTTAAGAAGTTCTTGCTTTTTTAAATTCTGTTGTAAGCAGGATTAATATATGAAAGCCAAGTTTATAGTGCAAGAGTAACTGACTTTATCTGAAGAATCAAGAAGCTCTCCGCAGCTTGGACTTTTCTGATGATCAGATCTCACTGCATCCACGCTCTGGTATCTGCTGATCCTGCTAAGCCACATGGCGAAGCAGAGTCTCAGCACAGTCTTGACACACCACTGACGGTTAGGTAAGTGTGGTTTCGTGTCAGTTGAGGCACAACTTTTTTGGGCATTCTTCCTTCATTTAAACCTGTAGTTATTTATATGTATTACTTTATTTATTCCTCCTTGTTATTGGTTCTTTCTGCAGACCATGATTTTAGTGGTTAATATCAAGCCATTGCATATGGAGTAATATACTTGTATGTGGAGTAAGTATACTTGATTTGCATGGTTTTGCTGTAACTGTATAGACTCAAGCTACTGGCCTTTAGAAGAGGAGCTAAATGGAGGCGAAGTTGACACAGCTATATTGTATGCAAATGCTTCTCACCCCAAATTAAGTGCCAGATTGAATCTTTGGTGGATCCATCATAGGCAGACTATACAAAGATGTGGATTGTCAGGCTGAAAGCTTTGTCTTTTCCTTTGCCTCTCTCTGGTGTATACTGCACATTGAAAGAATGCTAGAATACTTGTACAATTGAACAAATCAGCAGGTATGTATTATCTGACAAATATTAGAAGGTATTGGAAGTGAACAGAGCATAGGGGAAAATCTATTAGTTTTTATTTCCGTAGATTTTAATGGCCTAGTGGATATACATACCTATGAATATATAGGTTGATTTAGGCAACTTCGAAAACATGCAGTTTTCCATTTTCTTGCATGAGATCGTGGTAACAGATGTTGGTACTTTACAGTTTTGTCTTAAGTCCTTCCTTCTTTTATTCTTTCCATGCAGAGAGATAAGCTCTCTTGCTCATTCTCAGTTCAAATATGCTCTCCATTTAGCAAAACAGATGTTCTCTTTAAATAGGCTTCAGGTAATATGGACATTTCAGCCTTTCCTTAATGAATCCATCATAACCAAATTACATATGCATAAATGCAGCCTAAGTCCTTCAAGGACATACTCATTAGCTGTGTCATTTTGGATTCACTCTTTGGAATAAATACATCCCTGTGGCTGTTTGAAGCATTTAGATTCACTGATTCTATTTGAAAATACCCATTTGATATATATTAACTATATATTGCTATGTACACAAGAAGAAAGAGAGACAAGAAGGTAGTTATTCACAAAGGTATAAAATACGTCCTCTTATATTCCTCAGCCCTGAATACTTTTCAAATACGTAAAATAAAAAGATGAGAATCTGATCAATCATCTCTAATGCTCTTAATTTATTCACTGTGGTATAACTTAGCTAACTGGATTTTCCTTATTTATAATAAAGTGACAGGAAATATTTCTAGATATAGCAATTCACACATATGAATATTGTACGTTATAGGAGATTTTAATTTCTGTCAGTGTAAGTAGAGGATATTTTTAATACATGGCATAAAGTAACATAGGTTGGGATAAAACATATTCAAGGGAATGTCTGATATTCCAAAAAGATATAGGGAGATCCATCAACCCCAGAAAAGCTTTAAAGAGTTTAAAGCTTTTATATTAAAAAAAAAAAACCAATCTTAGAGATCTTAAACCGAGCTTTGTGTAAAATAGGCAAAATATGTAGTGTGAGTTTGGATCACTAGATACAGTGATCTTCAGTAAAGAAATATTTAGTTATCCTCAGCTATCCAAGCTTCATGACACAAGTCTGCCTAATTAAACATCTGTGTCATTTTTAGTTCCACTTTTTGCTAATTATTGCAGAGGACATTTGGAGTCATGATGCAATCACTATTTCTTTCCTTTTCTCCTTTGTGTGATGGCAACATTTAACCTTATTTAGTTAGCTGGGTTTTGGTTTTCTTCATTGTAATATAAGAATCTTCTTTTAAAACAAACATCCGCACTTCACTTGGGGTCTAGGGAAGACAAGACAGCCAACTACATTTACTGCAGTTCTAGGCAATCTCCTCTGATTTTTATTTTTTTTTTTTCATAATACCAAGACTATATTTTGCTCCAAATAAAGACCTAGCTTCTGGTGTCTTTACTCTGACCTAACTCAATCACTTTTTTTTGGTGGGACTGCTCAAAGAATAACCACGGAAATTTGTTTAGAAGTGGTGGCACATCACCCAAAGAAGGTGGCAAAACATCTGTCCTGTTACTAGTCAAATGCAATAGGTATTCACGATTTGTAACAGCTGCATAAGGGAATATCAGAACAAGAGTGAGGCCCTAGGGCTTCCACAGCTAAGAGAGATGATTTTGACCCACCTGAACTTCCGAATGAAAATGGATCTAGTAAACCTCTGTAGAGGAAGATTTACCCAATAGGCCAGAGTGACTGATCCACCAAAAATAAAGTTGGGTTGTATATTGGAAGTTGTTATGTGTGAATGGGGAATGTAGCAATTGCAGATTCATAACGTTTGATTATAAATTATGTTTGAGTGCTCATTAAGGCACAAGAGCATGCATTTCATTACTAAAACACAAGGATTTAGTACAGGTAAAAAGTCATTATGACACTCAAGGGCATAATAAACTCTAAGAAATGCAGCATTCTTTCATAACAGTGAACTAATATATATTCTGTTTCAAGCTTTACCCTAATAAATAGGCCCCAATGCCAGACAGTGCTCCAAACAACTGAGAAATAGAAACACAGTATTTACAGATTGGCATTTCTCCTCTCTGTTGCATGGCCTGTAGGCAATTTTGATTTAAGGCTGTTTTTCTATTGAAAGTTGGTTTGAGAAGAATTTGATAGTATTACGGCTGTACTGATTTTATAGTAAGGCATTAATAATGTGATCAAAGCACTGTTCTGTTAAAAAAAAAGAGGGGGAGAGGGGAGGGAGGTTCTTTTTGGTTACAGCAAAATGCCAGTGTTATAAAACAGATTATACAGTCAGATTACAAATATATATCAAAGCAGTTTTTTGGACCTTTGTTCCCGTTGTACTGTATATGTGTTAGAGGCATCTTTTAAGAACAGATGCATCTTTCCACTTCCAATAAAGTTGCTCACCATGTTCCTCTCATGTTCTTCAGGAAATCGTTACATGTCTGCACTGACGACTCCATTGTGCAGAGGTTTTCAAGTTACTATAAAAACCTACATAGTTGTATCATTGCAGTGTTCCGTGCTTCTTCTCAAAAAGGCTAATTATTCTGTGTCAAGCACATTACTAGTGGAGTGGTGCTAATTACCTTTTTTTCTCTATTTGTTCAACTAATGAACTTAATTAGGTTCGACTTAGGCCCATTGTTTTTCACCTGTTCTTAGCTTGAAGCTTGCTGCTGCTTTGTCAATTCTAATGAAGAGACTTACCTATTTTTTCCAAAAGTATTAGTTGTGTCATTTAAACATTTTAACCTTCTGAGAGCTGGTAGGGGTGCCAAAGACTAAGGAACAACACAGCCTCACTGCAGCCCCTAGAAAAATAGTGGAGCAAGTCCTATCGGAGTACATCTCTGGGCACATGAGTGAGAAGGATGTGATGGGGAACTGTCAGTGTGGCTTGGCCGAGGGTGAACCATCCAGAGGCTGAACCATCCAGAGGGCCAGAGGGCAGAAGAAACATCAACAAAATGGAGGGGTTCAGGGGAGGCCACTGGGACAGCAGGTCTTGAGCACTCAGCCTGCCAGGAGAGGCTGTGGGGCCAGGGCTTGTTCAGTGGCAGCAAAGATGTCTTCACAGCACCTAACTGCAGCCTGGTACATACAGAATTGGATCACAGGGATGGGGATGGGCTCATCACAGTGGTGCCTGATGGGATAGTGAAAGAAGCTGGCTGTAACAGGAGGTGTTCAGGCTGGGTTTCAGAAAGTGTTTTTTCCCCACAAGGACAACCAGGGAGCAGGGCTAGAGCACAGGGAGATAGTGCTGTCTCCCTCCTTGGAGGATTTTCAGACCCCATGGGATAAAACCCTGAGCAACCTGGTCTGACCCCTTGGCCGAACCTGCTCTGGGCAAGTGTTTGGCCTGGGGACCTCCCAAGGTCTCTGCTGGGCTGAGGTATCGTGCAGTGCTTTGTTCCACTCCATGGCATTTCATGACTGAGTAGAAGTGGAGAGTGACACTCTCCGGCCAACTCTGCCAGCTTGGGGTCTGGAGAAATACACGTTAGCTGCTGCCAGTGTGCTGAAAATCCCTGTGTGGATAGATTACCCTTCCAGAGAAGACCATCCATTTTACTATTTTTTCCTGTGGAGAAGTAGCATAAATTCCTTTAATCAATCCATTTTCCATTTAGGACAGTGAGCTGTGCCACCAAAAAAAATGCTCCGTGGTGTATGTAGCCAGTGTATTTTCTACTGGGGTTATACTACACTGTTGAGAAAAAATTCATAATGAAGCACTGTGTTAAACCTTCAATTTAAGAACCTTCTCTAAACTTGTCAATTGTGAAGAAAAAAAACTACCCGGTATCCACATGGCATACATGGAATGTTCTAACACAAGAGAAAAAATGGAAGCACAAATAGCTCAGATAATTCATCCCAGATCACACAATCTGTATCATAGCTAGGAAATGGATCCATTTCTATTTGCTCCTGATCTTACGACTTAGACATGGGACAATTTTTCTTCAGTTGCTAGCCACTGAGTATATAACAACTAAAAACTTGGGAGTGTTGAAATGAAAATCCTTTACTTTCTATTGAAGGAGTAGAAAACAGCTGCCCATCCTTTTTACCATTTGCGTGACATCAGGAATTTTCATGGCATGCTAGTTAAAAGAAAAAAAAAAAGGCAGAAAAATAAAATGACAGCCTTTTCCAGCTGAATAAAACTGAAGCATTGCCTAATTTTTTGTTATAGAGTATGCATTGTCTGGTTTTGACTGCAAAATCCTAAGAACTGCTGCACTTTTTCCTATGTTAAATATGCACAGAAAAGTGCTGCTGAATTCAGTTCACCTTGTGGGACCAGAGTTAGGGATGGTAAGATCAGACATGAATGTGAAGCAGCTTTTATTGCTGCAGCCGATGTCATTCTTAGCTAACTCTAGTCCACTGCCACCTGTGTATTACACAGGCATGGAATGGATGGTTTTTGGAGTAAGAGAGCAAAATGATGCCTTGGTATGCCATCATTTGAATTGCTCTACAGACTTCATGCTTTGGTCAAGTCAAGAAATGTGACTTTTTCCTCTCCCACAGAGTTTCTTTATGCTGAGTTCCTCTTGCTTTTTCCTTATTACCCAAGGATCAGCCTAGAGCACTATAAATCACATACGATTGAAGATCTGCCTTCAGCAAAAGAAAGCAACAGATACTAAGATCCTAATCTTAGCAGTAGATTTCCCCTGATTTCCATAGACTTTCATTTTAGTTAAAATTGAAATGCCTCAGACAGAGAAATCCTATGCAGAAATAAAGTGGGTTTTTTTATTATTATTATAGTCTACAAAAATCTTAGTAAGCGTAAGGGATGCAAGCTTTATGCTTTACATTCTTTAACCTCCATTTAGCTCCAGTTTTCAGCTTTTGTGAACAATTCTTCCAGTATCAAGGGATGCCTCTTTCATCACAGTATTTTCAGTAACATCAACAAAAAATTTGAAAGTCAAGCCTTCTACAAAGTATTAAGGACTACTCTGCAGGGAAAACATCAGTTCTACTGTATTTCAAATATGAAATATGATACTTGCAAGCAAATGCAATCCTTGAATCTATTGTAATATAAGAAGCTGAGTGATTTATCACCTTTGGCATGGCAATAGCTCTAGGAATAAAATTACTGCGATCACTTACTGCTGTTAGGAAATGAACATTCCCTCCCACATACAGTAGAAAAAGGTTACCTTCCTGAGTGAAGGGTATGTGTCCACATCAGCTACTGACAGATAATCTTTTGCCACAGTAGATTAAGTGGGTGAACCGGAGTTAATGTGTCCTCACTTTTACCTTTGATGTTTTGCCAGTTCTAATGGTTCTGCATGGATAGAGTTCCGCATGGGTAAACAGAATTTTCCAAGGGTTGTAACCTTAGAAGTGACTCTATTTTTAAGATTTGCACCATCTACTCATGCATATTTGAAAATAGTGAAAATATTGTTTGAATAAGTAAACCATACGTGGTGAAATATATGGCGTAGAATTATGCCACATTGCAGGTCCACCATTCCCAGTCAAGTCCACATGCTGAACACACAGTTATTATACAAGGTGAGCAGTGTGTGGGAGAGAGAAGGAATATGGAATTTGATAAATTTTCTGTAATATTCAATAACCATGTAAGTAGGTCAACAGTACTGTAGTTGTTGCACTTAAGATCTTGCCCTGAATTAGTAGGTAGATACTGTTGAGCCCTTTTTGAGGTTGTTTTGCTTCAGTGTTTCCAGAATTTCAGGCAGAGGTTCTTCTTCAGCTGCATGATGCAGTTTTGGACAAGCCAGTCAGGCTATGCTCCTCTAGTTGACCTGGAATGAATAAAAATTTCTTATGGTATGTTGTGCATTTAGGCTATGGCACTAAAAGCCCTGAAGGGGAAAGCATTGGGAACTTCAAACTAAACTTTCTATGTTTTACGATTATTGTAGGTCACACTACATCTGCACTGATGTCTTCTTTAACTGTTAGAACTGTACAGAATTTTCTTTTTTTCCAAATTAAGGTTTGGTTCGGATTTTAACTATAGCTATAATCTCAGTAGCATACACTGAAAATGCCTAAGGATGTTGTTAAAATTTATCTCCTTAAAATTCTCTCATTCTTGAACCCAAATATCTCTTCATTTCTCAGCTGCCAAGAGCAAATGAATCCGAACTGCGGATATTTGAACCCAAATACTTCATGATGCCTAAATGAGCTTTGGATAATAGTTTTTCTTGGTATGAGAAAAAATTAATAATAGCATAAATAGCCAAATGATTTTTATGCTGAGTGAAAATTGCTCAGAATGTGGGATGCAACAGGAAAAGTAGAGAAAAGTGCTAAGATGATTTTTGAGAAGGAAGAGAAGAGACTATAGTAGGCTGAATAGTTAAGGGTATATGAGACCTGTTACTTTGTTTACATTATCACATTAGTTCCCACATGTACCTTTCCTGCTGAATCGCTCTGCTTGTCTTTCCCTCCCTTGGCATACAAATTTTTCACATTAGATGCCTGAGGAGATCACATTTCACTTTTTCACATGCTTCCATTCAGTATTTGAGCAAAATACACAGACAAGTCCAGGTTCTGCTATTCCATTGTGCTGAGTTGTGGGGTTTTTTCAGTTCTGTTTCTTTTTGATGTTTTTCTGTTGTTGTTTTGGGTTTTTCGTGTTTTGTTTTTTTTTCAGTTTTCACTGTCACAGCCCTTTGTGCCCATTTACAATAAGCTTTGGACCGCTTACTTTATAACAGCTCAGAATGAGAGTCGCATCTTCATTCCCACCTTTAGCAAATGTGGTTGGGGTATACAGAAATAATTTCTGTCTAGCAAAGAATTTGTAGAGCTGACTTAGAATTTAACTACCACTCTTTACATTGTTAATGACTTTTGTGCACATAGTTTTATAGGTGCTGAGTAGACTCTAGATGCACTAAAGATTGCCCTCTGAATCACGTTGTTCTCAGTTACTTCTTCATATAGGTTGGATTTTTCGTTCTAGTCTAAAAGTATTTCTATATAGTAATTTTCATTGTGTCTGTTTTCTTCAGTTTGTTGATTGCTAGGCTAATTCTAGTTGAAAGCTGTACTTTAGGCTGCTAAAATCAACTATGCTTGTATCTAGGCAAAACAAAGATATCAGATCAAAATCTTATTTATTCTTCATTTAGAAACAAATTCCACCACATTTATTCCGTGTGAGTAGTAACTAAATGTAAGAGTAGCTTAATATGTCACCTTGAAAAGTCATTGTGCAGCATGTGTAAGGGAAGCATATTTGGACCATAATTAGAACTGTCTGGTTGGAAACATGGCTACCAAAGCTGTCACTTGATCACCAGTTCCACTTATGATCTTCAGGTCTGCTCCATTCTCTGACCCTGCCATTGTCTTGTCTTTTCTTGCTGAACAGAAACAATTTAGTTTTCTAGAAATGACCTGTAGAAAACTGACACAACACAATTCTCCCGATTACTGACTTGGCAACCTGAGTCATGTCAGAGAGTCACTGCCCTGCCAAATCTGTTGTAGAAACCCCTGCGGAGTTGACATAATGAATCAGCCCTCCCTGGTGAGCTTTGCTGTGTTTTGGGGTGGTTTTTTTTTTTGTCTAAATGCTAAGCATCAGACTGTTCTTCTGCTTTCCTCTTTTTCTGTTGTGAAGTTGTTAAAAACGAATGGGAAATGTGCATCAAGCATGCATGGCACTGTTCATTCACTTCAGGAACACTGAAGTTACCACTTGACCAACGGAAATGTCAGCATGAATCAACATAATGTCCCACAGCGATTACAGTTAGCTGCTCTGCACTTGCTGCAAATTGCCTATTGCTTTAGTTTTTGCATGCTTGATACGCAGGATTTGTAAGAACTCATAAGAAGAGAAGTTTCAAATAATTTGATTTAAAATATCTATCAAAAAAATGACAAAAAATTTGGCCAGAGAAGACAGAAGAGAAGAAAATAATTCTTATGTTGCTGATATATCACTACTCCTTTACATTATTATGTCTTCAGAGATGGAGATGCATTATTAATAATTTATCGTGTCATCAGTTATTAGGGTGTCATATGTCATCAGTGTTCTCAGACCCCAGTTTCTGTATGCTTTTGCTTATCCTAATGTGAACTAACTCAGCAGGGTCAATATGAACACTTAGGTGTTCGTTTTCTTGTGCAGGAAATAGAGAAATGATGATTGGCTATGGAAATCTTTAAGAGAAATTTAAGCATTTGTAATTCTGAATCTAAAAGACAATCACACAGATACAGAGAAAAAAATTTTGTGAGGGTTTCCTTTCCATTTAGGAGAACAGGAGAGCAAATTGCAGGATGAAAAAAAGATCCTTCTTGAAATCGGGGTAAAACTAGTCTTTCAAGCTTCTCATAAAAAAATGTAAAGGAATCAATCTGTAATAGCCTGTCTTTACAATTTAGTCTTTTATGGAAAGGCCACATTTCAAGGCCCTTCTTGTGATACTTTCACAAACCAGCTGAGTACCATGGTTTTGTAGGAAAGTCTTTCGTCCCTTACTGAAACTGTCCACCTCCGTATTAATAATTAAACAATTGCTAGACAGAAATTTATAAGGTAAGGCTCACGGACCGTACTAATAACTTTCTCCGTATCTGTTGGACTTCTTGCCTGCTAAATTAATCCTGTACTTGAGAAGTCATTTCTTAAAACTTCTTATCTGAAATTCCATATTCTCTTTGATAGTCTCTTATTTCAGGAGTGCATTTGGTTTTGACCAGAAACTGTTGAGTTAAAAAAATGTCTGGTCTTCTCTATGCAGGAGCACCTTTGCATCCCTAAATTCTCTGTGATGAATCTTGATAGATTTACTCTGATGTCAGGAGACATCAACATTAGCAGTAATGTTCACTCACATACATAGACCTAGAAACATGATGAGTGCATTTAAAAATATGAATAATACAGCTAAACACATTTGTTACTGGAACATGTTTGCTTTGCCTTCCAGTCCCATTAAACTTGCCTTCAGACTCTAGACTATAATAATTCACTGCTTTCTTGCAGTTTGAGGGGTGGAGGGAGGTATTCATCTCTAAACTTGTAATTTTAGGGAAATTTTTTACTGGTACTTCCACCAAAATTATGCAGCTTTAGTTAAATTTTGCCATCTGCAATTGGATTAATCTTCTCCAAACTAATGAAGTGTAATTTGTAAATGAACTGTTTGTTTCTCTGAAAGAATTGCTGCAGTCATCTAGCTGTCAAGTCTCCTCTAAATGGATTCATTGTTAATCAGGGATGTCAAAGTCTAGCCTTTTTGGATTAGATTGGCTTTCTGGGGTTGTCACTTGGTGTGGCTCTTTGACAAAGACTAGGGAGGGCAGGAAAGGCTTCTGTTTCTGTTTTTTTTTCTCAAAGCCACAGTGAAGCAGAGGTGCCTGCTACTGTAGGTCTTCCATCTATCGTTCAACAGAGTAAAAAGTGTCTTAGTGATCAGATCTCCTTACATAACTTTTTCCTGTTACACATTCGTCATGCTGTGATATGACAGAGGTGAAAGGTAAGAAGAATTGCCCTATGATTATAAAAAAGATCAAATATGAAAATTGCACTGTACACTTTGCACAGTAATAACAACATGATATAGAGCTGTGGGACTGGTTAGCCCTGAACAGCACCCTTTTTTTAGTCATCTCTTTCTAATGTTTCTCCTGCTTCTGATTGGCTTCTGATTCCAGAAATCTCAGTTTGTAACGGTTCTTTCAGCTTTCATTTAATATATCCTCATTCTTCTCAGAAAATATTCTTCCCACAGACTCTGATACACTTCTGTGTGTGCAAGTGTGTGTGTGTGTGTGTTAGATTTTGGTTTTGCAGAAAGGAGGGGGCTGGGGTTTTTTTACATAACAGCAGGAGCAGCTAATCTTGTTCTGAACACATATATGCTCCTGATAATAAAGCTGAGCTGGTTTATACACTTCCAATAGCATTTATCGAAAGGGTTGAGCTGAGCCAACACTTGTGCTTGCATGCAGAATGCGTGCAGAATGCAAAGTTCAGGATAGCAAAACTAATATTTAGATTGCTTTAGTTACATCAGTTCCTTATTTCTTATTTTTCTCATGCTTCTAAAGTTTCTCTAAACTTCGAGAATAAAATGCTTTACTGCTGTTAATATCTCAATTTGTGACAGTATGTACAAGCTTCAGAGCAGCATTGAACACTTTTCTGTATTTGAGTGAATAAACAAGTTTGTCAAATGACGTCCAAAATTTGTAATGTTTTCTTAAGGCCCAGAAGCAGTTTGGGATTACTTATTTCCAATTCCAGCAGTTTGGGATTGCTTACTCCTGGCCATTTTACACACAGAGAAGGGTGTCTTTGAATGCAGACGTGGAAGGTCAATAAGGAAAAATAATGCAGCAATAGCTGAGATATCAGTATTTGAAATTTTGGCCCTGCATATCTTTAAATACGCTGCTAACTCAAAGTCAGAAAACAGTCAAAAAAGTGATATATGTCAGAAAACATAGAACTTACTAATATATTGTCTCCCTTCTTCTTTACTAAATAGAAATGGCACTTATTTTCCCCTGAAATGATTTGAATGCAACTAAATTAATTCTTTATTTAACACTTTTGTCTCTCTATTTCTTTCTTAACTGCCCACAAATAAGTTATGGTATTCTCATATCTACACTTCAAATCTTTGTATGTATTTCCAGTGCATTTTTTTCTTTACATAGAGATAGTTTTAGTGCTATTTTGGTATAGTTAGGTTTTAGCTACCAAACTCACATCACTGATTTTTATTTTTTTTCCTCTGATTAGATTATTCTAGCAATATCCAACAAGAAATGAACAGTAACTCTTAAAATCAAATATGTATTTCAAATACGTGATCAATGAAGCTTACAGCTCACTTGTGTTTGTTCATGCTAAAATGGTTTGAGAGCTCAGAAGTCTACAGAAAGCAAACAAAAGGCACTATAAACATGCCAAAGTGAAGATTACTTTTGCTTTTGAACAGGCATTAATGAAAAATGTTCCACTACCATTCACTTTGCTCCGCATCCTGTGTTAGTTATACCACATTCCTCTGCAATGCCAAGTCTGGACTTCACATTCCAGCAAAGCCAACCCAACTTTCCTGATGGGCATCTCACTTCAGAGCTTGCAGCTGTCCTGCCAGTTTTAACTCTCACATCTCTACCTGAAGTTCTGCTAGTATCAAGATATCTTAAGAATAACCAATGTATTGATATGCGTATAGTATCTTCTTCGACAGCAGATCGTTGTTCTGGCCCAGGATCAGACAAAGGCACTGTGTGAATTGGTGACAATATTTTTTTTCTACCCTTCACCTCCAGTTTAGTCTGGTGTCAAAGGGGATGGAATAAGTTATCTATCTATCTCTCTTGTCCTCCTTTAACTTACTATGACATAGCTTATTTCCTTCTTTTGCTCAAAGGCAGGCACTCTTAAGAAACAAGGCTCCACCTTTTCCCACTTCCCAGTTTGTGCTGTCTCCAGCCACCTTCATCTGCCAAAGGGCATTAGGTAGGTATTCCTTCTGTTCCCTGCCATGTCCAAAACTTAAACAGCATTTGTAAATGAAGTTAAATAACATTTGTAAGATGGGGTGGGCAAAATGTATTAAGCAAGAGCTGTGATATTAACCTGAGCAACTAAGATTTATGAAGACGCCAATTCAGCACTATTTTACTAGACTGCGGGATCACATCCAGGGTCCAGCCAATGGGTGGAGGAATTTTCACAAGGGAGCATTTACTGCAATGGAGGAATAAGTGTGTTGGCAATTAGAGACTTTGGGGGAATGTAAAAGCTCAGCCCCTGGAATTGGATTTAGATGTGACTGTTCTATTTTCTGTGATTGATCAGGGTTGTGCAATACCTCAGCTTTTCATTAATGTCACTGGCTAGATTCATGGGCTTTGCTACTTCAGCAGAGGGAAGGCCACTCAAATTCTTCTTCCATTCTCCTTTCCTTATTTCCCTGGAGTTCAAGGCTTAGCAATCAAAGTACACATCAGCCAGCTGGAACTGAAACTATTTCTGTCTCAATGAGTGGACTCTGAAAAAGCCCTGCTTATATGGATCATTTGTATTGCTATTTGCTATTGCTATTTATCTTATAAAAAGAATTAAAAAACATCATCCACATTAGTCCTGGCACCCTGTAAGATACTATTTCTCATGCCTGTGCAGACAGGTCTCCCTATCACTTGTTTATCCTATAACCCTTCATGATTTTCTTGGTGGATCTGTCTCTGAAATACATATAAATGCTCTTTAGATAGACTGAAAGAGCTAGCTTAGGTCAAGGGTGATCTTCGGTTATGGAAAGGACTATGAGTCATTTATTTCCTCATAAGCCAAAGGATTATCATGCTTACTGGGCCATTGAAGACCTTTCAGAATTTATTGCCAGAGTTTCCCCTTGGGTCTTATGAAAACTTTAATCATGACAGTATCTTTAAAAGAAAACAAAACAAACAAACCAAAAAAAAAGAACACTAACAAAAACACCAACAGAAAAGTGGTACTTGACTTATTTTCTTCATAAAGTTTTAGGGAGACAGCTGGCTAAAACTGAAGTAAAATGGAACTAAAAAGAAATGGCAGTTTTTTTAATCTACCCCATGTTTTTTTTGCTTACTGTTAGTATGGGTATGTATAGGCAAATAATTATCTTATCTATGGATGTGTAAATAATACCCTGCTATCTTTTCTGACACAACATGAAGACATCTTCTAAGGAACTTTTTCTTACAGTATTGCTGTTAATAAAAGCACAGCTTATTTAGGCACCACACGATGCTCGGTTGAGTGAAACTGAACAAAAGGAAATGGCATGTTATAAGAGCCAGAAAGGGCAGGTAAAGAACTGATACATCCACTTATTCTTTCTCCTGTTTTTCTCTAGACCACCTATCTTCAGCAGCTGCCTCTCGCTTTGTGCTATTTCTCTGGCTGCTAATGAAAGCTGGCAGCTGTCCTGCTAGCTGCCTTATTCTTTGGTTAGCCAGTTGGACACTGCTGATGGAAGCAGCAGAATCGAACGCAGAGGCATACATTTTCACCTTCATGGTGAGCTTGAGCTCTGCCCACCAACAATCTTGAAAAACCAATCCCCAATTCAAATTACCAGATGAGTGTTTTATTTTATTTATACACATACACACAGAGGCACACAAGCTTCACAGACCACCTTTTTTACACCTTAGTATAATGCATGAGCAGATGGTACAGTATGCACTTGTATCAAAGTTGCAATTTGTAGAAGGGTGGGTTAAAGATGTATTAAAGGGGAGAACACCTACAACGGCCTGTGCATGAATTAGTTTCTTTTTGCTCTTACTTCTGTGGTTGGCATTTTATTTAGGTGATCTCCAAAGAACCTTAGTGAATTAGCTCAAGGAAGCAACACAAAACTTTAACTTAGGTCAGGTAACGAGGTCTGCAGTTGCAGTTGGCTTCCCTGGGTGATTTGGCAGAGCAGCATTATGTTTTCTCTTGGCCTTGGAAATCCTCAGGCTTAACTCACAAACTTTCACTTGAGCACTCACAATATCTGCTATCTAACTGATAAATTAAAAATGACAGAAGATGAGAAATGGAGAATCAGTTGGCTATTCTGAGTTCAGCAGTAAAGGACAGTAGCTCGGATGATTCACCTTCAAGGACCAAAGGCGGAAACAGCATCCCTTTAGATGATGAAAGCTGAGTGCTCTCCCTGAAGGGATCTACAGCCCAGTGTGAATTTAAGGGATATAGCAGCTGAGGCTTGACTTCCACTGAACCGTGAGGGTCAGTGCTGAGCAGTTGGGAAGAGCCGCCTGCCAGCAGGAGTCCAGCAGGCAGCCACTGGCAGAGGTGGAGGAGCGGAGGCGAAAGCACTCCTTGGGTCATCACAGATGCACAGTGCGTGCATGCATGCCATGCTGTGAGTTATACCATATAGGGACGTTACACTGCACCAAAACACAAATTAACTGTATTTTCGGCAATACAGCAATAAACGGTTCCTTTACGTCTTTTTTATCAATGTATGCCACCTACAAAAATGCAAACAGAGGAAATACGATTAACCTTTTTTCATAGCATTATCCCAGTTTGTTACAGTGTTTTAAATCCTCAAGGAGGTTTACCTCTTCTCTCCTTCTGTTGATTGGTAGAATATATCATACACTACTGCAGTTGCTTCTGTTGCTTTTTCATTTCTTTCTATTTTGGACTTCAGGGTTTGCATCTTTTTTCAGATATTGAAAATTACTTAACATCTCAGTTTGGATACGGAATAATTTACCTTCTTTCTAAAGAGTGAAGAGGCAAAACTACTGAAACAAAGCTATGTCTTCATCCATTTGTGGGGAAAAATGCAGAATAAAATATCTTATTTTTCCTCTAAAAATGAATTAAGAAAAGGTTATGATCAAATAAAGAACTGTTCAGAAACAGAATATATTTTGCAGAGTGGGACTTTCATATTGTTCTCCAGTCAGGATTTGCATTATTTATTTAGTCATATGGAATTTGTCTCAGAAAAAAATTAAATTGGAAATTGAATTTCCTAGACCACACACTGTATCATTATCCTAACTCACATTAGTTTCACTGTGGTCATTTCAATTTTTTTTTTTTTTTTTTTTTTTTTTTTAATGAAACAGAAAATAAATGTTTTCTCTGTGTAAGGATGTGTCATTGCTGCCTATCAGTGCAATCAGTGCCAGGCTACTGAGTTGGCTCAAAACCTATGTTGGTCAGACTCTAGATGCAGTCTAACAATACAGGAATGATGCTCAGCACGGAGTCATGCATTCCCACCTAGGTGCATTTCCAGTCTACAGTTCTGCTTTGCCATGCAACACCATTTCCAGTGCTAAAGGTATTTTAGTTATGCTAGATACCTCTGTAGAACCCAAGGAAGGTGGTACTTCAGATGTTTGCTGGATTTCTTAAAATCGCCGTCTCTCTGGCCTTTCTCAGTTCAGAGGAAACATACTGTAGGGGTGGGTGTGTATGAAAAGTCATACATAAGGGTGAGATCAATTAATGGTTACTCTAGATGTGTCACTTTCTTCCATTCAAAAAGATATATTAGTAGCTATGGGCATGAATGTATGTGTGCATAGATACACAAATATGTTTAGGGTATGAGTATTTATATCCATGGCTATAATTATCATGGTAGTGACAGCCATTCTCTTGCCATCCTTTGTCCAAGATTTTGTATAAAAAACATGTATTGACGTCATCAGAAGGTGGAAGGAGAGGATTGTTTTTGCTTTCTCTTCCACCCCATGTGGCTGTCTAAAGATTAGTTGCAATCTAGCACAACTTGCAGTCCAATGACCAAAGTATTGTAGGATGCTCCATTTGAGTAGTGAGTATTGAGGAAGAAAACAACTTCAGAACATATATTTAAGCTGTCATCCTTATATATAAAAAAAAATTTACAAATTAAAAGGAAATGATTCAAAGATATGTGGCTTCACTCTTTTATAAATAAATCATGGCACTGTCAATATTTTAAGGTGACAAGTGATATCTAAGCAAGATAAAATGGCCACAAAGTTGAGTTTACAGTATAAGATAATTCACTTACATATATATATATATAATGTTAGCTATTGTGAATGCTAAGGAGCTTAGGTCAGAGGAATTACTGCCTAGCAGCACTCAGAGCAAGTGAAACTACTTAAGCGTACATGAAATTTTTTTCAAATGCTTCAGAGCATCAACAGTTGTGCAGATTGGAGTGGTATGGAATATGTCGCATCAGAGATGCGTCTCTATATTTTCAGTACCTGATACCAACTTTGAGAACTGATCACATGGAATAGTCTATTCTGAAAAAGGCTCAATTTCTCCAAAGTAATTTGTTCTTCATCTCAACAGAGAAGTGACATGTCTCTATAGGTCTTTTAAGAAGTGATTTATAATTCTTTCAGTGATAATTAACACATTCTGCATTTAAAAATATACTGCACAAGTATAAAATGGAAGTATTGTTTCCACAAGGTGTGCTGAGCTGTTTTCTTTAAACAGTGAAACCTGGGAAGCATTAGTGCTTATTATCCAGAATATAGAGTAAGAGAAAGTGCCAGAAAGTCCATGTGGCTACTGCTTCAGCCAAGGCACTTATTTCTCAAAGCACGGGATCGTTTGACTTCTTCAGGGCTCTTCCTTTACAACCTGTTTCCATCCTTGTTGTTTAAAAAGAAAACAACAATTGGGAATTCTTTTACCACAGACCTAAAATTGCTTTGTAAGAATGTTCAGTATCATTATTCTTGTCATCCAGAGAGGAAACAGAGGCCAGGAGCTCTAAAAAAAACTTGGGCATGATTAATCAGCTGAGCTGATAATGAAAGGCAGTGTGCATGATCTCTGGGCTTGGCCATGCTGCCTTGCAGCATCTTGTCTAAACCTCTCCAAGAATGTTGATTAAAGGTCTAGCATCCTAAGT
>VYZM01020064.1:141410-186165 GCA_013398915.1 Dromas ardeola
TGGATATGTGGCTATAATAATTAATAATAATAAATATTTATAACTATAATGAATTATATGATGTGTAATTACTTTCGTACTGTATAATTACGTAATACAAATATATTATGTATTGTAGCTATGTGTCATCTATAATGTATATTATAGAATTATAATTATACTTAATTATAGTAGTTCTGGTAATGAGTCCCCCTCAGCCCATGTACTTCGACTACTCCAGTTTATAGTTAAGCAGTTTTATCATTGCTGTATACTCAATACCATTTTAATGTATTTTAAAGGCAATCAAAAGATGTGATTTTGCATTTGAGAGTCACTTTTAAGGACCAAACGTTACACCTCTCTTACATTCTGTGGAACTTTTCTGAAAAAATAAAGTGTCCATAGACTTTAAGGGCCCCTGACAGCCAATGCTTCAGCTCCCTTTACTATCATTGTAATGCTAGCCATTCCCTCCTAATACAACTGTCTCAGCAGGCTACAATATATCTGTTTGAGAGAGAAGTCCAAAGATGTTTATAGCCTTTCCGAATTCAGGAAATTCTCAGGAGAGAGAAGGTGGCATTCAGTTTTGCAGATATAAATATTTTTAAACTAATCCAGCAAGTCATAACTGAGATTAAAATGTGCACTATCCAAACTCTAAGAAGCAGTGGGATATTTAGCTTCACACAGGTTTGCTTGTTTTTCTGGAAATGTCCTCAGTGCTTGAGATCTTCTGCTGCCAAATCTGTAAAGAATTTTAAAAAAAAAAAAAAGATAGGTGGAAGCGTCTGCCTTTAGACAATTGCTAGATACTGTTATTTGTCTACAAACAGCATCCCAAGATTTGTCAGACTTTTGTGCTTAGTACGGGGGGGACAAAATACTGAGGTAAAACTAGCACACTCAGGAAAGAAGGCATGGTAGTCTGAGCACTGATACTTGAAGGCTGTCTTGGCACCAAGAGAAAACATGATCAATGCTGAAGTCAAATACTGCTTTTATAAGTAGAATTTCGGCTCCCTTGGATCAAGACAGATGACTTTTGGCAGTGTTCTCCAATTTTAGCTGATAAGAGCATTGCTGAGCGGCAGGACTTCCTTGACTGGAGAAGTTAATAGGGCTGCTGCTTGGCTAGTGATAAATTAACTGGTTATTGATAAATTTATTTGTGTCATCTCTCATAGAGTGAAGAAGGAAATCAGCATATATGGACACTAGTTATCCCCTTTACAGTGTATTGTGTTACCTCCAACACTCTTTTGAAATATTCTTCTCTGTGATAAACCTGCTCGATTTCTGGGTAAAGATGGATGTATAAAACCAGGGAGGGATGAACTGCAAACATCGTAGCTTCTCCCTGCAGCTCTGAGAGAATGCCCACTCCTTATTCTTTTTTTTTCATTAAGTCAGTTTAATCCTGGGAAGTGCTGAACTCCTTTCAAATCTTACTCATTTTCCAACATTTTATTTACGCAGATATCAACGCTAATTATGGGTGTTGAGCACATATTAGAATCAAGTCCTTCATCCCTGTGATGAAGGGATGCTCTGCTTACTTCCATCTTCTGTGCTGCTTGCTGTTTCTGCTGAAAAGCTGCTGTTGGAAGTGAATTTGTTGCAGATTTTCCTCACGGCAGTCTGAGCCTAGTGTTCATAGGTTTCTCTCTGTTTTTCTATTCCCTGATTTCTATGATACTGGGTCATGACATGGAAATGAAGTATCAGTTTCCCTGGCAACAATAACCGTATGAAATCTTTAATAATTTCAGGAGGTGGAGGTTGTAGGAGAACCTTCCTAAACTGCTAAATGCAAGCTGGGGATGGAGTTACTGTGGTAGGTACCAGTACAACTTGAGGACATACAAGCTGGTGTAGTGGACACTGGCGTGGTAGTATGAACCACTTCCAGCTAGCTGGACTTCTGGTCCATTCATCAGCATGCCAGTGCTTTCATTTCAGTTAACAGAGTGGCAACTGCCTCATCCCCTCTTTTTCCAAGAATGTATGGGAATGAGAGGATATTCTGGTCGATTTTTATAGACCATACAAATCTTTACTCTGACACCCCATTAGGACTGGAACTTCAGTGTTCAGTTTTGGATGCTTGTTTGTTACTTCCTTCTCTTCATAACTCTTAGAAATAAAATGTTTCTGCACTTTCACCATAAGGAAGCTCCTAAGCAAATAATGTAAGTCAATATTTTCCTGAAAACAGTGTTATAAGAATCTATTTCATGCAGTTGGATAGTGCCTGTTGTACCAAAAATAAGTGGGGAGAAGGAGAGGACTTGACTCCCCTGGTAATCAAACATTCAGAGGCTTCGTGGGGGGCTCTGTAAGAAATCTGGAGCCAAGGAATTGCATTATATTTCATTACCCCAAGGATGGTGAATAGAGTCCATAGCACAGTGAGGATCATTCTGATTTTGCACTCATTAAAGTAAAGCTTTGAGAAGACTGAATCAGGAGTGCAGAAAGTTCTTTACATTTTTCACAGCATGGAGAAGTGCACGTTATCAAAAGGCAGTACTGACAGTGATTTTGAAGGAGGCTGCATGACAGCAGGGCTAGAGATGCTCTGCCAGGCACTCCCAACTCCACACTGGATGTACCCCTTTCATCTGGAAAGAGGGGAGCATTGGAACCGAACCTGCCAAATCAGCTTCTACTTTGAACACTCTTTTTTCCACTGTGCTTTCTTAAAGTAGAATACTATAATAGATTAGCTTGCTCCGCTGTGTGAATTACACACTGCTGCAGCAAATGTATATTGCGTGCTTTCTAAGCTCTCTCCAGGTTGTTAGATGTCCTTAACTAACCCGAGAGTCATTTTGACTACCTTACATTTTCTGCCTCCAAACCTATCAGATCATTAGCTACTTCTCATTTTTGTAACATTATTGAAGTTGGTTTTGCCCTCTTGGACAGCTTTATGTTTCTTTGTATGTAAGTAGGCACATCGTTCTTATGATTCAGTACATATAGAGCAAATTACAGTAAGACTCAGATATGAATTATCTAGGTCCGTCTCAAATAAACTCTGAATGTGCCCCTGGCTCTTCAGTTGTCTCTCTGTTACCAATGACAGTGAAATCTTGTCTCCATTAATCTCATATCAGTGTGCCCTGCAGTTAGACTTAAGGGAGAGTCCATCAGAACCAGATTCCTAGTTAAGACTTTGGTGCCCAAAATAGGAATTAGGTATATGTAATTGTTTGTTTCCTTTTACATAAGAAGAATATAAAACAAATGTCATTTGTTGAGAAAACGTGTAAAGAAGTGGGGAGTGGGAAAAAGTAATTCTTCCTATAAAAAAAGTTATACTTGCATCCTGAGGTATGAAAGGGATCTATACCATATATGTATGTACAAGTATATGTATCCCATATATATTTACCATAGAAATATATGAAATATATGAAATTGAAATTACTTTGATCTTTCATCATTATGATTCCTTGGGAAAGAAATTTGTTACGAGAACTGACTAATACTATGGCAGAATTGCATAATATCTCTGAGTTGCCAAGTTGAATTTGTAAATCACCCTCAATTTTGGTGATGGCAAACATTTTAATTCTGGCACCCTTCTCATTAAATGTATTGTCTGGAGTACGCTTGGCTTATTTTTTTGTAAAGGGGTCAAAAAGAGACTCTCTGTCTCAAAATGAAACACATGAAAAAGGGGAAATCCAGAGGAACAAAAGGCTAAAATGTCATGAAGGAAATTGAAGCAGGGAGATGAGAAGAGATGAGATGAGAGGAGATGAGGTCAAAAATTTAACAAGACAGATGAGTGGTGAGTTGATTTATTCTGCTAGAAAGTAATCATGTTGTACTCCTTTCTTTTGGAAGGATTATACTGTTTTTTCTGTTCTTGATGCCATGGCTGAGTAGGCAGTATAGACAAACTCTCACAGATTGTTTCAGCAGTGACACGCCACTCCACTCTGCAAGTGCAGAAAGTCTTGAATACTTTCATCACTGTTTAGGCCGGAGGATTTGCAGGGCGGCCATGACATGCTTTAGCAACTCGTGAAGATCTTCCAGACAGAAGAAAGCCAAGGCAGAGACTGCTGTTTTTCATGGATTTCTATTTTTTTTTTTGAAAAATAAAATGTAAAAATATTAATCCTTAGTTAGATAAAGGTATTCTTAATACCTAATGTGGATTGCAAATGTTTTTCATGCATATACCAAGCTTTTTTCAAGTATATATTTCAAAAAAACATAAAATATATTCATTTTTCATTTAAAAGTTTAATTTTTGCTAATTATACTGGAGGGTTGGTGATTTCAGTACCATTCTCAGGTGAATTTTTGCCATTACTCTCAATAAACTGCCTTTTGGATCTTTATATCATTTTGTTTTTTTTATTCAAGATTGTTTCACCTCTCTTTAGCAATGATAATAGCTGAAGTGGAAGGACTGTTCATAAAAATCACTTTGGGTCTTTGAGCATCATTAAGAATGGTGAAGTCTATGTGGGAAATGTAAGACATTTGAATGAAAGTTTCAGTTTATCTCTTTAAAACCTTTGTGATATTTTGGCAGTTGAATTTAAATGAGATGCAGAATGTATACACAGTTCTGTGCTCCCTTGTTTTCCTTCCCACTTCACCACAATGAAAGGAATAAAAGAAAGAAATTTTTAAAAAAAATCTTCTACTTTTAACTCTGCTCATTCGGATTGAGGGAAATTAATTAGTGCCTTTTTCCTCACTACTTTGTGCATTTTCTTAGTCTCAAGCTAATCTAACAACTGAAGTGCTGTGCAAGTAGCTTTTAATTCATGGTGAAATGGTACATTCCTGATCCGTTCTGTTTTGAGTTCTGTGCTTGGAGGTTTAGGTACAGAAAAAAGCAAATAGGAGGAAAAAAAACATCATCAAACTCACACTTGCATATTCCTTATTCCAGTCCTTCCTCATGGTATTTCCTTAGTTGCTCAATTAGATAGCCGTGGATAGGTTGATCAGATGTGCATCTACTATTCTGGTTTCTCTAAGTCACCAATTACCTCTGTTCCAAGTGCAGACTAGCTGAAGGAAATTAATTCTTTTTTGGAGCTGAGTTAAAGCTAATTTGCTTCATTTTTTTCCCAACTACTTTTGGAAGTGTAAGAGTGACACCAAGAAAGGCTTTTTCCTATCCATACAAGTAACAAAGGAAATGCATCCATCAGCAGTTCCACTGGTTAAGGTTTCCACCTGTGACTGAAGTGGATTGCTTCAGCTTTTCAGCTTTATTTTTGGTTATTACAGGCCAATTCAAGAAGGTTTTTACATGAAGAAAAAACACATTCTCTTTTTTCAAGATCCATAGGCAGTTCAAGTCTGGAACATAGTTTTGGAACTTTTTCTAGCTGATCTCCGTAAGTCATGAGAGATGTGTATTTTCCCTGGGAAAAAAAAATAATAATTGAACCATGGTCAGATCTTCTCTGAAAGATCTCAGTCTTATTTCTGCTCACATCTCAAAACAAATGTTCTTTCTTAGCTCCTTCAGATGCCCTTTCTGAACAGACAGGGAACCTCATCTACAAGGCAGTTGCTTTCTGAAGGTAAGAAGTAATAATCTCTATTTCTTTCTCTTTTTCTTTGGCATTTAGTGAACAGTCAAACCAAGACTAGGCCTTCCCACAATCCCAGTCTTCTTAAAATGCAGCTTGTGGCACAAAACCAAGATCCTAGTCATCTACTTCAGGGGAAACATGAGGAGGAAGCATTGTTAGTCTTCTCTCCATCGCATCAGCAGTGATGTTGAGCTCTTGAAACACCACTGGGTGAACACAAACAAAGCAGCTTCATGGCTAAACTCAGTAAGTTAGCCAGAGAAATGTGTAACTAACTACCTCTTCTGCTCATGGCAGTTTATACTAAAACTCCTGCTCTTATCAGTACCCGAAAACAAATGTATAGTTTTAACTAAATCCTGGGGGGCTGTGGACACACAGGAACACAAAGGTAGTTTTCTGAGTCTGGGGCATATGTGTTCCTCTCTCCTGCTCCAGGGAAACTATGTTTTGTAATGAAGCTGTTCTGAAGACTGAAAGCAAAAAATCTCTTCCCCTCTACCTTTTTATTTATTTACTTTTTCCCCTTTGAATGTCTTTGACCATGGGACAGACTGCTGGGCCTGTCCCAGGGAGCAGTTACTGTCTCCGGGAGGCAGAGTACTGAGTGACTCAGTAGACAATACTTTCTGTTCTGCTAAAAGATTACAGTGCGTACAGTGTGTCATTCTCTCCAAGCAAGAAAAGCAATCATTTACATTTTTAACCAACCCCCCCAGGAGCCTTAACTATGGAATTATCACAGCATACCCCGGGCAGTATATCAATAATGAGCCTGGCATCTCTTTAATAGTAAAACTGTGTCTGTCTCTAGCTCTGACCTTCATTTCACACATAAAAGTTACACTTTTGTAGCACCAATTATACCTATCTGTCTATCTATCTATATCTATGCAAACTTGATTCTAATGACTCAGACCTCATTAAATAAGGATTAATTTATATAAAATACATAATTAATTGGTAGGGATAAGGACTGTTTCACCTTTAATCATGACCAAGCCATCTTCAGCATGTATCAACATGGTGGCAAGAGAGTTTTAACTCGAGTTCTGCACTTTTATTCTTCATTTCTCTTCTATGACTCTTTAAATGTATGTCACCAACAATGGAGAACAGATTTTTTTCAAAAGCACTGAAATGATCTCTTTCAAGAAGTTCACTTGTCTATGCAGCAGACTAATGTAGCTACAGTAAGGATGTCTGCAAAAGTGAAAGAATCTTACTGCCTGTAACAATTTACCGTGCTTCTTACACAGCACTAGTTTCAGTATCTCTCTTCTGCATTGCAGTCTGCAATGTAGGCTTTCCAACAAGCCTCTAAGAATTCTAACAGAAAATCTAGCTGTCTGAGGTAGGTGTGTATTTATCATAGTGGACATTGGGACTTAGTTCTTAAACCAGATTAGCCCTCGGAGACACTTGCAACACCCGTGAAGGTTTAAGTTAACTCTCTTGAAACTGTTTTGTTGTCCCTTCAATTTCTAAGACAGTAGGCAATAGAGAGTTTTTCCTTTGTTCTTTAATGTCTGTAAAAATCCTTACTCAGCTATGTCCTGAGGAATGGTAGGCGCACTAAAAATGCTTCCTTTTGTCTCTTAAGCACACCATAGTTATTAAGAAGTCACAGTTTTGTGTTAACTTTTGGTGTGTTAGACCTCACTAGCCTTTTTAGGCTGAAGTGTCTAGCTGCTTTCAAAAATCTTTGTGTCTGCTTTGATGTTCTTTTGAGAGGCTTCTATTCTGACATTGGATTGAAGACAGCTTGTTTGGGAAAAGCACAATCAAAAGAAATCCTCCTATACATTTGACTTTTAAGCTGCAGGATTTAATTTCTGATTTCTATTGGCACTCAAATGCATGCATATATTTTAATTAAAAAAATAGGGCTTTTTCTTTTATCTTACCCGCCTCATACACAGTGACAGGCAGGGGGCGTTGACCACCTCTCGAGGAAGCCTGCTCCAGTGTTTGACCACACCCTCTGTAAAAAAATGCTTCCTAATGTCAAATCTGAACCTCCCCTGATGCAGCTTTGGACCATTCCCACGTGTCCTGTCACTGGATCCCAGGGACAAGAGCTCAGCACCTCCTCCTCCACTTCCCCTCCTCAGGGAGCTGTAGAGAGCAATGAGGTCGCGCCTCAGCCTCCTTTTCTCCAAACTAGACAAACCCAGAGTCCTTAGCCACTCCTCAGAGGACGTGCCTTCCAGCTCTTTCAACAGCTTTGTTGCCCTCCTCTGAACTCATTCAAGCACCTTCACATCCTTCTTACATTCTGGGGCCCAGAACTGCACACAGCACTCAGGGTGAGTCCACACCAACGCTGAATACAGCGGGACAATCACCTCTCTTGACCAGCTGCCTATGCTGTGTTTGATGCAGCCCAGGATGGGGTTTGCCCTCTTGGCTGCCAGGGCACACTGTTGGCTCGTACTGAACCTGCTGCCGTCCAGTAGCCCCAGACCCCTCCCTGCAGGGCTGATCTCCAGCCACTCCTCTCCCAGTTTATACTTGCATCCAGAAGCATTGCACATTAGCCATCCCACCACCCTTATTCCAGTCCATTCAGCAAATTACCCATTCCACTCTTTAATTTGGTTGCCTCACCTTTCAAGTCTCTACCCAAATTATTTTTTTTAAATTTTCTTTCACTGCAAGGCACACATCCACAGCACTCATGTACTGTGCTCTTCCATCTTCGTGTGGAGTTTTTACCCTCATACTTTTCTTCATCTACCTTGGTCTCCTTAGCCATTCTGTCAAAAAGCCATTCTTCTACTCTCTAAAATCCTTCTGAAAAGTCTTTTTTTTTTAACAGCAGCAACCTACTGTGTCTGTTAATTTACACTGCAATCCTTTAATCTACTTCCCACTAGGTAATAATAATATTATACCATCTTGGAAAAATCTCTGACCTCTCAAAACTGATTTTGTTTGCTTCAATAACCTTGTGCCTTTGCTGTGTATCTTCTATCCCTTAACAAGACAGATGTAACCTGTAAAGTGACACTTACCTAGTAAATGTTTATAAACAGTACCAAATAATAATTAAAATCTGGAGTCCAATTAAATAAAATTAAATTTAGTCCGTCCCAAGCTTATTTGCTTTAGCTGTCCCATTTCCTTCACCCTTTGTCTGTCTTCCATTTCATTCTCTTCTTTTCATCCTGACATTTTTGCCCCACTCTCCTTCGTTCTGTTTTTCTCCTTTTCTGTTTCTCTAGCATTTTTCTTCAGTTTGATTTCTTAATTTCTTGTTCTGCTACATCTACCTGCCCCATTTCTTCATTTACCTATTTCTCTCCTCTCCTACATATTCTTTCCTACATACTTCCCTTTTCTTTCCAATTTGTTGTATCTCCGCATCAGCCAACTTTCCTTTTGCTCTCTTAGAACTTCTCTTCTACACCACCCAGTTTAAAAACCTACAGTATTTCCCTTTTCCTTTCTCCTTTTCTGATTGCAGTCTTCCTTCTATTTTTACCTTTATTTCCACTTTTCTGCAAGCTACGCCATTTCTTTTCCCTCCTGTTTTTTGCAAAACCCCTCTAGATCTTTCTTACTTATACAACATTATCTCTTTGCTTTCTCCTGGCTCTTTTCCCCAGCGCTCCTATTCCTGGAAAACATATATATGGGAGCACTGGAAAAAGCTGATGCTGGGGTTCCCAGAACAAGAGGAGAAATGTGGGCACCGCGGTAGACATTGGTAGGGGATGGCATGTAGATTACAGATGTCTTGCACCAGCCCAAACTGCAATTTTCCCTTTTACCTTTGTACATAACCTTCTCCAACAGGCAGAGGTGGCCAGATAATAATAATAATTCAGCACTGGAGGGTGAGTTGAAGGCATGGCTGTGTCCCGACTCAGGACTCAAGCATTGCTCACTGGCTGTGAGGAGCAGGAGGGAAGGAAGACAGTGTGATTGACTCTAGCCACTGTTTGCCAGGATCAGGACCTTCTGGAGGGCCCTTTTGGGGGTGGGAAGACCCACACACTTTCTGGCTGTGCTGCTCTTTCTGTCTCCACACCCACAGAGTGAACTGGAGGATGGTCTGACAGGGTAATTGTCAGGGGAAGGTGCTGGTATGAATTCATGCCAGCCTACAGTGACTTGCTCACTGGAGTTTGAATTGCCTGTGAGCAGCTCTCGGCAGCTCTCATTTAAACCACAAAAATGTCAAAATATTTTATGCGGTGGAAAACATAAGTGAGTTATCAAGGCTGACTCTTTCTGAGTTCATGCCTTTTAGCAAACAACTTCTGAAACGAGTTCTCCCTCCTCCCCCCCAGCTTGCAGTAAGGATTCATATGTTTGAGGTTGTGAAGGTTTTTCTTAATTTATTTTTTAAAGCTCTACTTTAAAATAAAGTGGTTCTCACGCAGAGATCTTTTTCCTAGTACAGTGAATGATAAAACTATTGTGGACTATGAAAGGGCAGCATAACAGTCTTTATCTTCAGCTGTGTAACGTGACTGGAATTCATCCATTCTACTACTGGGAACTGGAAAATCTGAAAACATTAAAGCAGTAAGGAAAAACTGCAAGCAGGAATGAAGAGAAAGTATTGTGATTAGAGCAAAATCATCTATTGCCATATGCCTTCCTTACAGAGAAAAATATTTAGACACTCATTACATAAAGGAGCCCAGTTTAGCCTTTCCCTGGAAATAGTCTTCTACTACTTACATAGTAGCTAGATAAAATAATGTTTACAATTTATCAGCAGGTGTTCAGTCCCTTAATTTCATTGCACTGATCAAAGATTTTCCAATATCTAAAACAGAGATACTGACTTCTGATTAATTCTCAGCTACAGAAGGTGAAAAATGGTGAAAAAAAAGTTACCTTCTTTCTTGTTCACATGCTTATTCTTGCTCTTAATTTTTTTCTTATGCCTATTCTTTTTTTTTTTTTTCTCATTCTTATTCTTACTCGTATTCTTATTCTTTCTGAATTCTGTTTCTCCCTATCTCTGGGGCTTTGAACATCCACTGCAATATTTGGGGACTGCTAGGAGCCATAAATGCTGAAGCCTTTTTCAGAATCATGTCACCAGGGCATCTTGTATATCAAGGTTATAGGTTGAAAAATGCAGAAAATGCTGTCAGTGCTTTAAGTTACTTGTGCTTGTTTTGCAGTATCTTGCAAAATAAAATGTAAAAGGAGCTTTAAGTATCTGCTGCAGGTATGCAATGGCTGAAAGCAAAGGATTTGTTCAGAAAAGCCTAAGTATTTTTATATTTCACATTGGAATTATCCAAATGTTTCCTTTTTAATTAGACTTTTGAAAGATTAATTGATTCACCCCAAAACAGTAGCCATCGTTAATTTAAAGACAGCAGCAAATAATTTTTTAATAGCGGTACTTGTTTCTCAGATTATATGCAATGAGAATCGAAAAACTCACGAATAGCCCAAATTTAGGGTCCGCTTGCTGATATCTAAGGCTGGCTTACTTTTGATAGTAAGTCATTTTAAGTCATCACTATTATATGCTTGATTTTGTTTGCCCCTCTATTCAAAGTAGAATCGTCCTACGAACACCTGCAGAACATCATTATCCTCCTTCAAAGTCCTCCATAATTCTTATGACAGCTTTCTAGAGGAGTCAATGCTCACATGCTTGTAACAATCTTCATATTCTCTGACCAGTTCTTCAGGGTTGTCTTTCTGAGCACAGTCACCTGCCAAAGACATTTGCTGTCTTCTGTTAGTTTTTCAAGTTGTACGCTTCTTGGAACAGGTAGCAATTGTAGCCTCATTTCCTAAATGAAGGAGGCTATAGTGGCTGTGCTCTCTGGCTATGGAGTTATCTCCTACCGACAACGTTTGAATGAGCTCCTCAGTTTCAGCCAAATTTGACAGAGGGTTGTATCTCAGAAGTAATTTCCTATTCATTTTGTACAAACAAGCCTACAAGGAGGATCCTAATAAAGCCTTCAGTAAAAAAGAGTCTACAGAATAAGTACAATTTTTTCTAGCCATCAAAGAATGCATATGGGAACTCAAACATGAAAGAAGACACTGTTTGTTAGACACAAGACTTCATTAATTCTGAAGGTCAAGGAATTGCTTGTTCTGTGTTTCAGTATCTTGTAATACAGTATGATCCTGGTTCATCTATGTAACATGTAGGTAATATTATGCTACCAAAAAATAGTAACATGTAGGGGAATATTCCAATATCTGCTGGGACACATTTAAGGAAAGTATAATTCACTGAAGATGAAGACAGCATGAGGTAATAGAACTCCTTTGATTTTATAGACATTTCCCAACACAATATGCAAGGAAACCACGATAGCATGCGGAAACATAGAGAAGCACATTGATCCAATCCAATATTCTGCAGCAGACAAAGTTGAATCAGATAATAGAGGACATTTTCTTTATATGTCGGTATGGAAAGTTCTAAGATCATTACACTGTGGAAGAGCTGTGCCTGTTCACGGCCCTGTCCTATAAGCTTCTGCGCCAGATATCTTCGCTTTCACATTTTTAGCATCTATAAGCCCCTTAGGCACAGGAACCCATGTCATTGAAAGACGGAGTTTTCATTACGGAGTTACATTATGGAGTATCCCCACCAAGTCTGGATACTGTCAAAATTTTACTGTACCCTCATTTCACTCATATTTTGCCAAAATGAAAATTCTCATTTTTCATCACACTTCAGTCAAAATAAAATTCTGTTCTTTACCACAGCAAGACTAAGCTGTAAGTTAGGATAAGTCTAAGAGAAAAAGAGAGCACAGTTCAAACGTGTTCACAATCCCCTTAAACCTGAGCAATTCAGGTTGACCAAGAACAAATCTCATTTCTCTTCTTTCTTTCCACAGGAAGCCTGTCAATTATGTTAAACTGAATTCATTCTCATCCTGTGACTTGAATAAAGATAGGTAGTACAACCTTTCCAAACCATATTACTCATCTGAAAGGGAGAAAAGACACCCTTATTTTTCCAGAAACAATGATTACCCTACCAGTTGTAACTCATTGAATCTGAAAGAGCTTTTATTATTATAATTATCTTCTGATTGAATTTTTTAGACATCTATGATTATAGCAATGCAGCTTTTATTTTCTTTTAAATCATACATTTCATGAAGACAAACACAATGGCTGGCATAAAACAACAATAAACAAAAAAAAGTAGGATTTTTGCCAGAATAAAAACAAAGAGTAGACATTTTTGTTAATCAGAAAACAGCAAAGCATAGTACAGAATCTTGAAATCTTGCGTTGTGCTTTGAAAATTGCAGCCTATTTGGGAAAATTGATTTCATAATGGGAATATCACTGTACCTTGCATTCTTCCCCCCCCCCCCTTCCAAACCAATGTCAAAAGTCTTATAGGTTATGATTCATGTTTTGGGGTATAATCAGTTAACGGTGTCCCTTTCCAGATAAGAAATCACCATGGTCTAGTTTTGGGTAACTGTGCTTCCCAGCAGAGCAAGTTATTTACCAAAATCTTTCAGATGGAAACTCATGGGACACATGCAGCGGAGAAGCAAGCAGTGGGGCCTCTGGCAGTGGGTGCAAGGGAAGAGAAAACAGTGACCCCAAGGCAGTTGCAACATTTATGGACAGAATACAATTGAGTGCGTTTGCATCTCATGCACCTGCATTTCATGGTCATCTGGTTGACCAGTTTTTCCACAACACGAGAGTAGTTCAACCTACTTACAAACTCCAACTCTAACAAAGTCACAGTACCAGGCTCAGTATAGGAGCTGTACTTAATTATACAACACGTGGAACATCCAGTTTTACTTCCGTGCATATTATAAGCGAAATACAATACTAACCATAACTGTTTATCTTTTGCTAGACTAGACTAGACTAGACTGGAATAGAACAGAACAGAACAGAACAGAAGGCTGCAAGAAACATCTGGTCCAGCTGCCTGACCACTTCAGAGCTGACCAAAAGTTAAAGCATGTTATTTAGGGCATTGTCCAAATGCCTTGTAAACACTGACAGGCAGGGCGCATTGACCACCTCTCGAGGAAGCCTGTTCTAGTGTTTGGCCATGCTCTCTGTAAAAAAGTGCTTCCTAATGTCAAGTTTGAACCTCCCCTGATGTAGCTTTGAACCATTCCCACGCGTCCTGTCACTGGATACCAGGGAGAAGATCTTGGCACCTCCCTATCCACTTTCCCTCCTCTGGGAGCTGCAGAGAGCAATGAGATCACTCCTCAGCCTCCTTTTCTTCAAATTAGATAAACCCAGAATCCTCAGCTGCTCTTAAGAGGACATGCCTTCCAACCCTTTCACCACTTTTTTACCCTCCTCATGGCATAATAAATATGGTCTTATATTTTTGTTGAAACTCATATTTATTTCTTTCCTCATCATGTGGTTCTATCTGCCCTTCATCGTAAAATGGAAAAATCACTTCAATAAGACATTTTACTCTTTTTGTTTAATGACTCTTCAAAGTCTAGAGATACATTCTCCAAGAAGATATCGCTGCTGGATTTTACTCTGTCCATAGGAGCAGATTTGTTTCATTGCTATGAAATCCTGCATATGTTGACACAATTACTAATACAAGGAGATAGGAAGAATTTTCTGTGGTGAGTCCTGATCCAAATTCTTCAAGATGTTGGCTAAACTATAGAAGCAGTAAACTGATGAACTTTATATGTGGATGCTTTTTTACATCCACAGCCTATGTTTTTCTTGAAAACCTGTATTTACATCTCTGCCTATTTATTAAATCTTACAAGTTTGCCTTCTTTTTTTGCTTAGTATTGAAATATTGTTGGTGTTCTTTCTCAAAGTAACTTTTGGAGGGATAGTCCATAGGGCCATCACAACAACTGCACTGTGTTATTTATATTATCATTCCAACAGCGTTTGAAGAGTCACAGACATCTTTCTAGATGATAGGTTTCAGAATAAAAACCATTCCTGAGTTTGTGCTCTAGAAATATTCTGGTGGACCTGCAGAATGACCCTCAGAAATTCTCAGCTGCTTGTGGTGTAAACCTAGCATTACATCTTGTGTACAGAGGTTCATAATGGAGTTACACATGGAGCTAAGTTATCAGCCCCTGAAAACAAGAGGGAGCAGTGAGAACAAAGAAGCTCTAAATGTAACACATCTTGGCTGTGTATTGCTCTTTTCTGTAGGATTTCATCCTCAAATAAGAGGTCAGAGAGGACTTTCGCAGTTTTGACCCTGAGCATACTCTTTCTGACACACCAGTGTGAAACTAGCTGTCAGGGCAAGGATTATCATGTCCTCAAAAATCCCAAGGTAACCATTTTTGATGGCTAGACTGGAAGAACTCAATCCTGATTTTACTTCTCTGGATTACTTTCAAATGTTAACAGTTCACCTCTGTAGCATTAAATCCATCTCTCGTACATATTGTAAACTCAGGTTAATGTCAGCATATGCATTATTGGTTTTGACACAGTGCAGATGGATTGCACCTGCAAACCAGAAAAATTTTCTCTGGCCTCATGAAACACAGCAAGAGCATGAGGAATCCTGAGTATAACACTTAAGTGGGGCTCATTTTATGAAAATTTTGATCAAGCCTCCTGTACAGAGAAATTGGTTGATTTGATCTGAAAAGACATTTAAAGTGCAAAACCACCTATTGATGGTAAAGCGGATGACTCTTCTGTGACTATTCCAAGTCTCGAGTATCCTAAATGGTTCCTCAGTGAAGATCATCTCACGGAAACCAAAACTCCTAACACTATAAAATATGGGGGTACAAGAAAAGTATCAGTGACTTCATTTTGAAACAAACATGCTTCCTATTAGACAGTCTATACAATGGGGTTGTAGCACGACAAACCTGGAAAGATGCACCACTGTTAAGCAAGACCAGAACAATCAAACCTGCCTATGTTCATCAGATAGCTTAATGATTTGGAGGGTGGCACAGAGATGCCAAAACCATAGTGCTTACCTGGACTGTGAATGGTGTCAAGGAACAGTATCTGCAAAGTCAATGCAGGGCCTGTGTACTGTGTGCAGTCCCTCTCTGCTGCTATCCTGGGTGCAATTTATGAGAATTTGAGGGAAATTAACGCATAACTCCCTTGTACTCTTTACACTAAAGTAATATAAACAGGGAATAGGTTGCATTAGCTATGAGATAAAACAAGCATCATGTTGTTTTAGTAGTTTAGTTAACCAGATATATTCTTACATTCTTTGAATGGAAATGCTAATTTAAACAATTTTTTTTCCCCTGAATTAAATGCCTTTTGCTTTCTAAGTTCTTAAATTAAAATAACAAGAATTTATGTTATATTTTCATAGCCATAAGAATCTGGAAGACCTATGTATCGTGGATAATGCAGACAGATGTCTCTCGTTTATATAGTTTTAAATATGTTCTTTCTCTGCTACACAAAGTCTAAGATGAAAATATCTCTAAATGATATATTTGGATGCACATTTTTTGGTACCTGAGATGCTACCTAGCAAAAGATGGAGGCTGAAGAACTTACAATATCTAATTCGTTATTCTGTTCATGCTTCATGATGCTTGATCTCATGCATGCATGAGAGGATGAATGCAGGTCTGCACACTGCGCTGAACAGACAATATAGCAGGAAAAAATTCCATTCCTCCTGTGCACTGAAATCTAACAAAATTGGAGCATTTGATTTGGGTTGTGCTGGGGCAGCCTGCCCTAGAAAATACTTTATTATAATCCTTTAATACTTTAAATCAACTCTCAACATAAGGTTGCATTTATAATGTAGATTATATTGGCACAGAAATTGCCTCTCTTGTCTGTGAAAAGTCAATCTAGTGCAAAGCTATGTCAATGTATAAGCAGGCATTGCTATGATATCAGCAAGATGTAGATAAAAGCAACTTCGTGTATTACACGATGCTAAGGTCTTGACTCTTCTTCCTTACTCCATTGTGGCTGTGCTGACATTGGAGGCATTATTCCTTATTTACACTGGTGAGACATAATCACAAGTGAATCTCCATCAGGAGCTAAAGCCAAAGTGAGGAGGAAAAAGAGCTCCTTTGAAGGGAGCTTCTGAGCAATTCTACAGTAGAAAGCATTATTTAAAAAACAGTTAAGTGAGTACAGTTAGAGAGAATGTTATTGTGCTTTAAATCTCTGGAGGAAAGGTGATTAGACATAGTTGCTATTTTTTTCTGTAATATTTTTGAATAGAATATGTTACTTGCACATGCTGCAGAAGCTGAGCACAAATTGCCTCACTAAGCTCTATTATTCTGGGGAACAGCGAGAATAACAAGCTGAGACACTGATGAACTCAGAGAAATATGAATAACACATTAACACTCAGGATGTATCAATAGCATACTGCCTGACACTGGGGACAAGCATCTTAAGGATGCGAGGGATTGCAAGAATGGGTCGCCAAAAGCAGGTCTGGAGACGGGAGATTTTCAAGACCACTTCTGATGGCTCTAGGGAAGACAGATTCACCTGCAGGGGGTAAGAAATCTTGCAATAAAAACCAAAGGGGTATTGTCTCTCAGATATCATTAGACTCCATGTAAAAATGGGGGGAGGCTAAGCAGGAGGAGTGATTTTTATTTTCACACACAGAGAACACAGTATGGGGATGTTTATGATACTCAGGTGATTATATCTCAGGCTTACTGCTCTTCCAACCTAATTTCCGGCTTAAAACTCAGGAGACTGTGATGCATGAGAGAGCTTCAGGGGAGGGAGGGTGAACTACTGTTGAAAAACATTCCCCAGTTGGCCTTGTTACAAGATATCACAGCACAATATAGCCAGTGCTGTTGCATAGAATTCCATGCACAAAAAAAGAATAAATACAATCTTTACTGGGACATGTAAGAGTGCACAAGAGGATTTTTTTTTTTCTTTCAAGAGATTCTTTTTTTCTACATTTGGTGCAGTCTGCTGGATTAACAGCCCTTACACCAAAAGCCCTCTTACCAGAGAACAAGCAGCCTGCTCCTTTTCTTGAGTGATAGGCCCTTGAGCCATCAGGGCTTAGCTCTATCTGTCAAGTTACAGCCCTTTCTTCTGAAATTGCCCAGCAGGATTCAGCAGTAGCTGAACTGAGCACACCATCTTAAATCATGTAGCTTCAAAATAGCTACAGTAATACCAGTTTTGTCACTTTCAGCCCAACATCCGTAGCTCGCTCTGATTAAGGAGGAACTTGCAAAATTAAAGAACTGAATATGTATGTCAATGAGAATTTAAAATGCTGTATGCTATAATTTACCATTGATTATAATCAATCAGAGAAAATTCAGTTTCCACACTTGATCACTGTTGAAAGCTACACTGTACATGGCAATCGAAGGTGCTACTGAAGAAGAGCAACCAGAAATTATACTGTACTTCACTGAAACAGCCAAATGATGTAAGGAATCCAGTCAATAAATTCATAGCTCTGATATTGTTATTAACCTGGATGCAGTCTGAGAATTTCTGGGATTATAAAAAGCCTGTTCAACTGAATGTTAGTACCCTTCCTTAGTGAAAAAGGTGCTGCTATAGTTTGCATCTCTATTTAGTTAGAAAATATTTCCTTCTATATCCTAAATTATTATTTCTGAGGCACAAAGAGGAATAGTACATGTGTAGCTTCAGAAACTAGAAGCACTGTGTCTGTACAAGCAGGAGTATGCGAGACGTTGGGACATCCTGTGAATAGAGTCCTGCCTTGACGAGCCAGAAGTGCAGGTTTTATTGCTTTTGCCATTGAGGTAACAGTCAGTAAGTGCAACATAAGTTCCATGACCTCATTTCAGTGTTTTGATGCTTTGAACAAAGACTGTGCCGGCCAAAAGAGAGAGTGAAGTCTCTCAATGTTTTCACCTTTAACAACACAGAATTATGCTTCTGTAAGCGTGAAAGAAGGCTCTGCAGTGTCTTGAGGAAATCTTGGCCTGTTGGGGTGTCTATCACCTTGAAAGAAATCAAGAACCATCTGGAAGTTCTTTATTCCTTGGCAGATGAGACAGCCACTACTTTCCAGGTGAGCCCTAGATCACTCTTAATGCTGGTAAAACTGGGAAAAAGCCAAAATATAACCCTAGTAACAGTGTTTGGAAACATGACAATGAAACAATTACTTGGTTTGCTTTGGTTTAGCTTAAGATTGGGACAAACATGGTGGAGCTTAAGTTATAAGTAAGTTAAAAGTATGAAAATCTAGTGGTGCCTGTGGACACACACATTGCACTGGAGTCATTAATTCAGGGTGGACCCAGCCAGATGTCAGCAGACATAAGACAACGGTCTGGCTGGAGATGATGGATGCACTTGGAACTGGGTGACAGGCTGAACCTTCACAATGAAGTCTTTGACTGATGGGTACAGGGGCCCTACAGGTGGGAATTTCATGCAGGTCTCTCAAGATTTTCCCCAGGGAAGCTGCTGCTATGTCTGCTCTTACTTGTATGCTTACACTTGTTGGGTTGACTTCGTGGGTGGAGTGAACCAAAGACTTCCCTAGACCATTCCTGTTGCAGAAGTGATCAAAACATATATTTGTAAATAGTCAATAGCAACTCTTCCTTCAGAAGTGGTCATGTAGGGTAGTCGGTCATATGTAGCAGACATGATCTACAACAGTAGAGATCATTAGAAATGGAAAATGCTTCTTCTGGGGTGGTTTTGTAGGACAACAGCCTGGGTTATAAGAGCTGTACAGAACAGAATTTAGGGGAGCACTTCCTCATCCAGCTGAAGATACCTCTGTGAGGATACTTGCCATGGAGATGCCTGTCGCCACGTGACATAAAATGGTCATCTTGCTCAGCAGATTACATTTCCATGTGAGCATTATTGCATGTCAGGATCTTAATACATTAGGGTGGGGCTTTCTTTCCTTTTTAACACTCTGTCTTGAATGTGCAACAACACATTCCCTTGCCATACTCACCTAGCAGAGTATGAAGCCGGGCTAACAATAAGTCACATAGCTATCATAGCTATGGTCTGGGTGTCAGAAGAGATGCTTCTTACATAGGGTTCCTTCTTTGAATGGAGACCTCAATAAGTTTTTGAGGTATTCTCTTAGCTATGACAGCTGAGTCAAGTGGCTCTTCAGGTCAAGAATGTAATTCTTTGAAATGGACCCTGACCTTACTTTTCCCTTAGAGTGTCAACCTATCCATATGAATTCCTTGTAACTCTCAGTAATTTAGGTATACACTCAGTATATTCAGATGCATGATGGTGCTTTTAGAAGGCAACTGATCTGTAGGGTGAGTAGATTTAATGCTAGCTGGACAAGAAGCAGTTAAGTAGTGTGACATGGATGAACTTCTTCCCACCATCTGATGGTACACCTCAAGCTCTTCTGAATTGCACCAGAAGTTTAAATTCAGTGCAAGAACACAGCATTAGGGAAACATGCATTATGCTGATTAGTTAATGAGGAGACCAGCACCATTTATGTCTAGCTCTTGCTGTAAGGAGTCGTGACTTGCTTGAACTGAGTTATTTTGCGTTTTCCAGAACTGACCTGCGCAGTGAGTTTGAACAGACATGCCTCTGGGGCATCAGCTTGCATATGTGGAAAATGGGAGTTAAAATTTGCACACCTTTGAGTAAATGTTCAGATTGACGTGTCAAAACTGAAGGGAGAAAGTGAGAACAGAATTTTCATACTCTAGTAAAAGCATCAAAAACTTCTCCTTCCAGTGAGGTTGATCTGGTCATGTTTTGCATATGGTTGTTCCATTGCATATTCTATAGGGATATATTCAAGTGTGCTTTCCACCCCGCCACTGAGTTAAACTCCATTATCAGAACTAGTTAGCCCTCTTTTATATTCAAAAGTTGAGATCAGACATCTGAACACTGATACTATATAAAAGGTAGTTATGGATCTATTACCAATGCTGAATTTCCAAATAAGCAGACATTCTTCTCTTCTTAGGTACTTGCTGGTACCTAAAATTCACAGAAGTTGAATGTAATTTGCTGCCACCAAGCCTCCCCTCTTCAATGGTGTAGCTGGGTAACCTTTCCTGTAGATTTTCTTGTCACCAAAGACATGCTTTCTGCAACATTATGTCACTGTGACCATTTCATTCTCCCTGATGTTATTACATCATGTCACACGTGGTACCTTTGGGAATGATGTAATAGCACAGCAGTTTGTCATGCCACAGGGAGAGGCATGTCTGAGAGGGTGCTATGGCGATGGAATGGATACCTATTTGAAAATCTGTCTTTAATTACCAAGAAGACTTGAAGCATGAGCAAAACACTATTACTTATTAGGAAATGCCTCATTGAGGAAAAGCTAGTAATTCAGTTCTCTATGGATTAATTAGAAAAGGAGCCCTGTCCAGGACCCACAATTGTTTACTTGAATAGTTTTCAAGCAAACTACAGTGTTTCAGCTGGGCTCTAATTGTGCCTGATGGACCCATTACTTTATAATCAGAGCAGTGTTGTACAGTTTTCCTCAGTGATTAATTAAACTGATGAGATAGTGCCCAAATCTTGATAGCAAGCAAGACCACTTGATTTTTTCACCATTTCTGTCAGAGGTGTTCTGTGTATATTATTCAAAGCTAGTGGGGTCTTCTACCCCTCACTTACTGGGTTTACAATACCAAGGCAATCCAGACTGGTGAGCATCTTCGTTCCCCATCATGACTCAGCCGTGCAGTTGCCCACAGGGGATCTCATAAGGCTCTGGAAACCTCAACTGCTTTTCAGTTAGGCTTATTTCCTACAAAGGTAGTTTTCTGAACAAGGTTAAATGTGCAGCACTTGTGAAAATGCCTGTGCCTGCAGCCAAAGGCACTTAAAAGACAGGAAAGCTGTCACTTAACTGCTGTCCACTTCAGAAAGCATTAAGGGCAGCAGGGAGCCAAAATGAATGGTAAGGTGATTGCATCTTTTACAATTTCTTTTCATTTCTGCTACTGCTGCTGGCCTCTCAGTGATCTGACCCTTTATTATTTGATCTTTTTTGTCCCTTCTTTTAATGCTGAGTGTTTCTGCAACAAGATCACCCAGGCAAATTTGATTGTGTAAGTGCAGCAAATGTAGGGGAAGAAGGGAGGGCTGGGGAAAGAGAGCTTCTTGAAACTTTGCATGGGGGCTCACAGATGGCTCAGGAAAATAAAGAAGAAAAAAGTAACAATTTAAAGGCTGCTCTGTGGCTTTTAATACATTTCTGAGAAGAGAGGGTGAATATTTGCACTATGTGGGTTCTGAGTGAGAAACTAATGTACCTGCAGTCTTTAATTGAAATTGTTACAATATTTGAGCTGAATTGATGCATTTCCATTTTTAGTGTGTATAGAACTGTCTTTCTAAGAGACCTCCATCCATGCTTGGAGTAGCCTCTGTTACAACTGTATTTACTTTTGAGGGGTGTGGGATCTATTTTTATTGTAGATGCATTAAGAACTTTGTGTGAGGTCTGGTGTTCTTAGGCACGTTATTGTTTGTAAACACAGCCACCTCTGATCAGCAAATCATTAAATGAAGTCTTCACTCACAATGATTGATGAAGACAAAAAGTCTTTTTTGATAACTGATCAATGCTAAGTGTCGCTTGATTCGCTGAGTCAATGCAGGTGATATTACGATTTGTGAGTTACAAAATTCTTGTGGAACTGGTGTTCTTAGCCCTACCCCACATGTCTTTCTGTGTGATTTTTGTACCAAACCCCAAAACACTATGCAGAATCCAAGATCAAACACACACTGTGTCCTGCAGTGCATTACAGGCAAACCCAAAGTTACATAGTCCATACAGAGCTCTGTGCTTATGTGACTGCAGTGCTTACAGGATTGAAACTACGTACAGATTCATTATCACCCAGCTTCACTCAGATATGGGATATCATGGTGTTGATATACTCATGTTTCAGAGGGCACTTGTGAAATTAAAAAAGAGCAAAAACAACCCTGTGGGAAATGTTTTCTGTCTTGCTTGCATTGCACAATGGAGTCATAGAAACTATAGGTGGAGAAAAGCCCTGTAAATTATTGGGGCTCTTGCTATCATCCAAACAATGGTGGAAGCATTTTAAATTGCTTTGAAAACCTTACCAGAAGGGTTTTTTATTTAAAAAGGTTCTCACATAAGTGGCTACTTTTTATTCCGACCTTTGATACCAGAGATAAAATTTGCAAGGAATATCACTGCTATATCTGAAGATCCTGTCTGAAAATGCTCAGTATTGTAAATACACCTAAGTGAAGAACAGTGCATGGAGGAAAGTTGAAAAAAAAGACCATAGGGGAAAGCTACCAGTGATGATGCACAAAATCCCACAAATTTTACAACCTCTTATTTTATTCCTCCAAAACACTGTTTTTGTTCAGAGTTTAATTATAGCACTCATACAAACAATTATCTATTTGTAACAGAATGCTGAGGAGTAATACCCATGGATGAGGTCTTCTTTACAATGTCAAATTTATGGAGGATGATTCTTCTATGACAACCTAAATTTCCTTAGGAAGATCAAGAAGTTTGCGATTTCAGTGGCACTCTACCTAACAAAGCTATAATGATCTGCAGCAAAGAGTTAGAGCAAGAAAACAAAAAAGTGTAATCTGAATTCAGAATCTGCAGTTTGATTTGGTTTATTCAAGCTTTTCAACTTCTGAAATGAAAATTAGTACAGATATTCTTTCTTCTGTCCACAGAAGACTATGAAATAAATATGAAAGCCTGGTCATTCTTGAAAATATTAAAGGAAGAAGAAGAAGAAAGATATGGGAAACCATTTGAATAGACAAATACAAAGTATTTTATAAATATTTTATAAATAGCACAATCACCTTGTGTCAGACTGACCTTTTTAGTCATTGATTTTGTGTCTAATGAGTTGTTCTCTTTTACCTGGAAAAAAAACCAGCAGATTCAAAAAAGACCACACTTTTTCAATAGTGCCCCACAACTGAATTATGGGAAAAAACATGCTTGGATTTGTGCTAATATTTGTGAAACCTCAAAAAACATGAAACTTTCCATCTACAATTATAAGTTAATCGGTGAGAAAGACTGGATATTCCACAGTATATTTCTCCACATGGTAATACAGTGTTATTATTTGCAGTCTGTCACCAGGCATAGTTCCCAATCCAATTTGTCTCCAGTACCACACAGTGTTGTAAACATAACAACAGGCAACCCCTTCAAAGAACTTGCAGTCGAAACATGTAGTATACACATCAAGGGTTATAGGTAAAAACTGATGGAGTATTGAAGAATACAGATAGGACAGTGACCTCCTTCGAAGTCTAGTAGAAACTGCTGAATGAAAACATGTACCCTTACTTTAATCTCTGTTCAATCTCTTGAACCACAAGCCTATCATCTGACCTCAATGTTTGCAATACCATACAAGCCATTTCCATTTATACCATTTCGGTACTGCAGCACTAGTAGATTTTGCTTTGCTGTGTTGCTCACCACAAAGCTGGTCAGCTACATCAGGGGGAACGCGAATGGGAAGTGCATGCAAGCAAGCACAACAGCGATTTTGTTTGAAACTGTCCTCCTACATGAATCGTTTCGGTGCTGCAGGTTTTTGTTGTGTTTTTTTTTTTCAAATTTGTGAATGGATGCTACTTTCATCAGTAAGTCAAACATGGCATTATTGTCTAAGCAGTATTGTCAGGCTCAGCAAGACAGGCCTAAACTTGCCAGTGAATGCAATTCTCTTATTTCAAGGCTGAATTAGTGCAGGTTCTCACTGTCAGCAATACCCCATTTTGTTAGCTCAAGATGTAAATTCATCTGAGTGTGACAACTACGCATGTTTACAGTCATCTTGATGTAGCGCTTCCATTGCATAGCCAGGTTGTACTGACTTTCTTCTTGCAAAGGTTTCACCTGCATTTCAATGATAGTTTGCATCCTTGGAGAGAGGGTATGGGAGGAATGACAGCCAGGGTCACCCTTGAAGCTTTTTATGAAAACCAAAAGTCTGCGTGAGATGTGCCCTCTCCCACAAAGCGATTAAAATCGGGTCTGTTGTGTGAGAGGACTCTTATGAGGAGGGAAGCAGAAGCTGCATCCTGAGTGTGCGTTTGGGGAAGGGATATCCCAGGCTTGGGGAAATGAATCTTACAAATCGTGACAGCAAGTGGGGCTTAGCTCATGAACTGCCAGCTGCCTGGTCCTACGCATAGCAGGGGAGCAGCGGTTTGAGTGATCCTATACAATCGATTTGCTGCTGTTTCCTGACAAATGAACCTGCCCTTTATTAGCCCTGCACATAGTCTCAAAAGGCAAAGCACTACTCATGTAATTCTTCCCTGCAGTTGCAAAGTGCGCTTGTTATCCTTCGAAGTGCTCTGTTCTTTTACAGCTTTTAAAAATGAATGATTAAATTTATTTTCTTCCCCCACACCCTTTTTTTTAAAAAATGTTTATTTGCCTTTTACAATTGAAATGTCCATGGACACAACTGAAACATGCATGGACCTGCAAATATTTCAGAGTGTGTCCCAGAGTCTCTGTTGATTTATTGAGATTTTGCTGCAGTTTAGGAAACACATTCTCCAAACTATAGAAAACCGGAGGAGCAATCCACCAGCTGAGCTTAAGAAGTCTGAAGTATGTTGGTGGGGTCCCATTTTACCCCTGGTGTCACTGCACTCCTTGCCCACCTGCCAGGTAGATGGAGAAGCAGGCTTAGGGATAGGGGACTCCCCCATTTTCCCATTTTCATGGCTTCTTTTGTCTTTTGATCTTCTCCTCCAATTTTAGTTAACCTCCTCTGGGAAGACTGTAATACTGCAAAAGTACTAGACATAATTCTCCTGGAACAGGTTGCCCAGGGAAGCTGTGGATGCCCCATCCCTGGAAGTGTTCAAGGCCAGGCTGGATGGGGCTTTGAGCAGCCTGGTCTAGTGGGAGGTGTCCCTGCCCATGGCAGGGGGGGTGGAACTAGATGATCTTTAAGGTCCCTTCCAACCCAAACCATTCTATGACTCTATGATTTTGTACTATCATTTCTTAGTCCCCTTGGCAGGCCCACCTGCCTCCCTACAAATTTTTCCACCATTTACTGTCTTTGGTACCTGCCTATGTCAATAAAGATGTCAGCAGTGATTCTCTGAGAATATCTGAATTTCAGCTCTTGGGAAATGTGCATCCCATTGAAAGCTGTGGCAGGTGTCCATGTTTCTCAAAAAACCTAAATGCAAAAAGACTGGATTTTGAGAACAGGTCCTTGGTTGTATTGATGGAAACCCCTTTCTTCCTTGAATGATTGCCAAAGTGTAAACAAAATTTTGATTCCAAACCTTTATGTTATTACTGTTATAGCAGATTTGGAGGTTAAAAAAACCCAAAGAACGCAACATGAATGACTACCTAGTCTTTTCAGAATCAAATATTGCAATTCCAGAGAACAAAGACCTGTGGAAAGATTACAATTCACAATAAGAGCCAGATGTCCCTGAGAAAAGAAAGAACTTACTTCCTCTTTTCGGAACTGTCTCAGAGAGTTGACAGCAGGACACTTCAAATTAGTCATAGAAAAGGCCAGAAGAATTAATGGTACAGTCCTGATGTGAGAAGGTGCGGAGGCTGAACTTCTCAGAAGTTGTTTGCTGGTTTAAAAAAAATACCGTGATTAAAAGATCTGTCATCTTAAAATTCTTGGAAATGATAAATGAATTTTGTTAACTGCTTGGATTTGGTAATAGTAATCCATCTTGAGAAGTATGAATTAAGAAACTCAGATAAATTTTACAAGGATGCTTGAGCATTCATTTGGCATTCAGAGCTCCCGGATTCAGTCTCATACCTGGCACAGAACTGAGAAGCAGAACATCTGCTTTGAAGTGTACAGGCATATAACAAATATTCTTGCATTTACTCTGGGCTGAAGCCTCTCAGTTCTTCCACATCTCTTGCCCCCTCTCAGATCTGTTAGAAATAGTCACTTGTAACAGCTGATGTAGGTTTAAAACATAAATTTTGAGTTAATTCACTCACCGGACCAGGGCAAGTGACTTCTAATTGTTTATGCTATGTCCTTCCATAGCTTCTCTGTAGCATAAAGAAGCCTACAAGAGTATACTAAAGGCAAAATAAAAATGTCTTGGGTTTTTAGTGAGAGAATTGTGGAAATAAACAACAGGAAAAATTAATAAAATAAGTTCCAGCATTTGCAGGGATTATAATGGAAGTCATACTCGGTTATGGGCAGAGCCAAAACACTACATAGTTATAATCTTGTGTGGCATACTCTGTCTATATGGTTAAATAAAATAGGCCCAGACAGCAAATTAGAGCACTGGATCACCAATGCTGTTAATTACGGCTTTCTCCCAATGTCAGCCAACACTGAGAAAACACCCAGCTGTGCTTTGACATGTACACGTACCAGGGACCATTCTCATCAGGCAACAACTCTACGGACAAAACTTTGCCAAGTTCAGCTCCCTCTGTCATACAGTGCCTGCCATCACCATCCCAGTGTTCTCCCTCAGTAACTTCAGCAGTTACTCTCCCTCCTTGAGAAGATCCCTTTGAGACAGGGAAAGCGAATGCTGAATCCAGGATGGACAAGATGATATAGGCAGCATGCGCCTCAGGCAGAGTCTGGTGTCGGCTGTGAACAAGCGTAAAGGAAGGAACCAAACCAGGAAGAAAAAATGATGTAGAAGTGGAGCCAAGTCCTAAATATAATCAGGGATTTGTGATAGATGGACACAGACTGTCTGAACAGGAACAACACTTCATAAATTAAATATTCATTAAAAATGTCGGCCTTGTGTTAGTGAGACCCATTAAAAAGATTTAGGGGAAAAAAGTGCTTGTGCTATGAGCAAACCTTGGCTGTGTTGGTAATCAGAGTCTGTAGGGATTCACATTCTCTAAAGAGTTAAAGTCAAGACAAAGCATAAGATAGATGCTCTTTAAAAAAACATTTTCTGCTTGTTTACTGAGTGGTCAATGTTCTTTGTGGGAAAAAGTATTATGCATTTAAAGGCTGTCATAATACATATACCTAAAAAGAAGGAGGTACCCTGCCAACCTTGAATCTGGTATTTCCCAACTTTTTAGTGTTTTTCTCTGCAATCTTGATTTCTTCTCTAAATGAAATACTTCTCTAAATGAAATTCTTCTCTGTAGACTTTCAAGACCCGTCTGGATGCAGTCCTGAGTAATGTGCTCTAGGCAATCCTGCTTTAGCAGGGGAGTTGGACTAGATGACCTCTAGAGGTCCCTTCCAACTCTGAAATTCCATGATTCCGTGATTGCGTGATTCCATGAAATGAGGTTTTGGGCTTTAAAATGCATGTAACTATTTCTCCTTCAAAATGTTCTGTGTTGGGTTTGATTTTTATGCAAAACTGAATATTAAGTAGACTTGTGTATGTCTGTATGTGTGTTAGGAGTGCATGTATATATTAACTTAGGAACCAAATGAACTTTAAAGAATTATAGAGCAAGTCACTTGCCCTACCAAGAAATGTCCCTTACACATAGTAACAGCATCTTAGAGTTTGAAACAAATTATTTCTGAAGCAACCCAGCATCACAAAAGCACAAATGGGGAAAGTATTATTAAATGAAACATGACAGCAAGCTCAGAACAGGAGCGTCTGTTTTTGTCCTGGTGTTTTTAAGGAATAATGTATTCACGGCATAGTGAATTTTTCTGAACTTTTAGCACATGAAACCTAGGGGACTACATGTCAGAGAGGTTCAATTAACCAAAACATTATTACTCAGAGATGCTTGATTTTAATGACCATATTCTTGAAATTTTAAAGTGAGTAAAACACATTTCACTATTTCTAGTATGTAAACCACAATGCCTTGGAGAGAAGGATGACACGAGGAATTGCAGCTGAAGAACATGGTTGATTTTTCATGAGAGACACAGAGGAGCAGCAGTGAGTTTAAATTGCCTACAAGTTTGAAGAGCTACACAGGTTTCTGGGGATAGTTTGATCCTTCAGTTATTGAAAAGAATGCTTTCAGTATTAAGTTGGAGATGACCTTCTACCATCTCAGTTCAGTCAGAGTGGGACTGAAGAATCTAGGTTTTGGCTTGCTCTGTTTGCGTCCAAATATAATGAACTATTGAAAACTGTACATGAAGCTTTGTTGCTGGGTGTATGCTCTGTTATCCTGGAAAGTCTGTGTTATCTGAATTCAGAACATCAATTTCCTAGGTATATTTATATAAGTGGAAGACTTTCTGCTTGAGACAAAAGTATGTCTGTGTATCCAATACTCAGACATACAAGCATTGGATAACTGATAATGCTGCTATTGCTTCCGTCTTATAAAAGCTATCAGGCTGCCCAGTACAAACATTCAAAAATCAGACTGGGACTGCAGCTGAGATGTTTTGAGCTTCTGCCCACTCTCAAAGACTTGAAAATTTTAAACCTGTTAGAGCAAAAGTGCGGTGCCCACCTGATCCTATGACTCAGGAGGGGCCTATGTGAAAATATATAAATATAAATTTCCATGGCAGCTGTAATAAAGTCTCCCCCGGGGGACCCTGACAGAGTACCTATGTAAGGACTAAAAAAGAGGGAAACAGTGAAAGAGAGAGACAGATACAGACATAAAGCAGGAAAGAAGTTTTGGCTGTCTGCTAACCATCTGCATCCAGTAAGTAGAGCTGCAGCTGTGGTATAATTATGGGATATGCAGACCCTTCCCTGGGGCTCTTCTCCAAGGGCAACTCTCAGTGGCCTCTCCTCCTTTCAACCGTATTCAGTTCAGTCATGCAGAATTTAGTCCTGGCATGATAAGGAACTGAGGTCAAAATCACCTCTTATTTGGTCGCCAGCACTCACTAGTTCCCATGCGTATGAAATGTAAAAGTGTTTTGTGAAAAGCTGCAGAGCATGGCTGAGAAGAGGTGGATGTGATCTGAATTGTCCTCAGGTTACTACCTAACCAGTTGCATCTGTTAGCATCACTATGCTTTGCACTACCCAGCCTCATCGGTGGGGATATTTCTTCACATTTCACTTCATTCTAGAGCTGCATTAATCAAAACTGAGTCCTGCTTGTAGTCACTCCAGACCTGTCTGGCCATAGTTATCCATCATAGTTGATTTGCACTGAATTTCACTCAGTTGTAGCAGTAATCTTGCCTTGGCATTGATTCACAGAAAAAGAAAACATTGAAACATTGATTGTGAATAGCAATGGAAGTGGCCTAATAGGGTCGATAAGCATATAGTAATAACAATAACAATCCTGCTTAGCATGCAATTTTGCCTTCAATAGAGGGTTGAAGAATAGTTACCTAGTCATAAAGAGAGGCCAGGTTATGGACTCCATTCTGTAGCAGGAGCAGCTATGTGAATGCGTTCTGGTACATAGAGGTTAAGCCTCTCACCCAGAGCTGCGTTCAGCCACTGGAAATAACCTCCTGGAAGAGCAGCAGCAGCATATGGCTCCTCAAAGGGATTTTGAAGGCTGCAAAGTGGGAGGGTGGATTTTTTTTTATGAGATTAGATCCCATCTGCTGGAGCTGTGTTAGTTTGGTAAAACCGACTCTTTAGCTCAAAGTTCAACGCTGATATACCATGCTGCCCTTTGGATTTCCAGTGTGATTATTTGGTCTTTTTGGAGATCTTTCCTTATAAGCAGAAGATTGCTCCTGGACTCCTCCAGCATCATTTCAACTAGGTTTATATCTTTGATCTTTCCACATTCTATAGGTAAATTAAAAATTATGAGGAGGAGTTAAAGCATTAAAACAAAAATTGCCTCCCCCCTTTCTTATTAGTAGAGAGGTCCATGAAAAATAAGTTCTAAAAACTGCACCCCCAAAGCTATGTGTCATTAGAAATTAAAACTTGCCTATATTCTTATATAAAAATGAGATTTTTGAAGGCAGTTTTTACTGGTCATGCAGGTCTCTGAAGCTCAGCAGAATAAGATGACTTCAAAAGGAAATGAAATAATAACCAGCACTGATTCCCCAGTGCATTTTTTCTAGCACATCTTCTTTTTCTAGCACATCGTTTTTTTTCCAGCAGACACTATTGAGTAAAAAGCTAAGCCTATCCCCCCCTTCCCATTATGTTCTCTGGTATGTTTCACAAGCTCCCCTTAGATTATACTTTTAATACTCTGATTCTTACCAGACATTGGGAAGCCATGACTTTTCCTTTCATGTTATTCTGTTGAGTTCAGTAAACGTTTCTATTAAACATAAAAGTCTTTATGCATGTGCGTACTACCGAGGTATATATCTTCCCCAGTCAGTACCTGATTTCAGTCATGGGCATTACTAGGTGAGGCTGGAAGTCGGCAATTCATTCTCCATATGCCAAAACCCAAATCCCAAAAGTTTTTCATACCCTGCATGTGTGCTACACATCAAATATCAGTTCAGTGGAGAGGACAGAACAGCGTGGGACAACCTGCTCACTCTACAAACGGCTTGCGAGCCTGTGAGTAAGCAGCTTGCATAGTGGCGTGGTAGTCCCAGAGCTGACCATGAGAACTCTGAAACCTCATCAGGGAGAAACAAAAAGCACATATTTTTGTAGCACTTTCCTGGCCAAAACCACACATGCCCCTGAAGATACACAAACCCACATCTTTTTTTTTTTTCTAACTTTTTAAACTCTGTGCTACTGAGCCACGTTAAGTAGCTAACCTGTACTTACTGGAATGATGGGCAATGATATTTCTCCAATTTGAGCCATCTTGACAATTTTATTCCAAGTAGTTGACTGTGTAATTATACTTGTTATGAGAAGGAAAGAGGGAAAGGGCAAGATACGTTTTTCCCTGAAAATGTCGTAAATACAGAGAGTATGTTGTGGTGCCACAGGACACCGCCACTGCGGCAGTGAAGACTGTGACAGGAGTTGTACGTAGAGCACAGGAGAAGAATAGTACAAATGTAATAATAGTTCCTGGGGAATACATGCATTCTAGTAAGCACAATAGTAGAAGCAATTACAAGATGGTAGAAAGCAGCAATACATGTGTTTCTTCTCCAGGCCTCAACTTTCATGTGTGCCTGCTTTAGCAGAGAGGCAGGTTAATGGACAGAGCCATCCATTCATTCCCAAGCAGATGTGTTTGTGTACGTCCCAGAGTGAACCTTTCTGTATGTATGACTAGCTTATCTTTTCAGTTTACCAAACACTGTGGGCGTAACTCACTAGTTTTTCCTGGAGATGAAAATGCAGAGTGTACACATCATACGAGAGAAGGAGGCACAGTAGGAGAACATAAAGTGTAGCTTTGTGGTAAATCTTATGTAACTGTCTGCAAGTAAATGCTGGTATTTTTTTCGGTCTGGTACCAGTATTCTTATGGTATTCTTATGGCAAACCAGCATTCTTATGGCAATGTCAAACACTCATACCACACATTATCCAAATTTTGATGCATTTCACAGAATAAGAGGTCATAGCTCTGCTTGGTTAGAGGAGACGTATGTATAGCCTTAGCCTTCTGACTTTCCACAGTTCTTTCTAACAAGCTACACTTTTCATTATACAATTCAGTGAAGTGCTGTAAAATGGCCAGTGAAATTGAGAAATTAAGGAAAAAGTAAAAAAATTACTAATAAAGTCTAATGTATGATTCACAGAAATAGGAAAATCCAGCACTTTTTCCCACATCTAACTTGTCATTGTGCATCCTATCCATTATCCATTCATCTTTAATGTGAAATGTATCCTCACACACTGTCAGTAACTTTTTTCTTCTTGATTCTGCAGTTATCAGGTAGAAATGTTTTTGCTATATATGAAATATAAGGTTGAATTTTAAAACACATAACTGAAAAAAATAAAGACTATAGAGGTGTCAATTTTAATACCTCAAGATATTTGAAGATTTTAAGGAAATGTTGATCTTTCCCCTTATAGCAAACCATCACATACATGATGCTTTTCTTTTAGGGCAAGAGTGAATAAGAAACAGCAAACGTACACATGCAAGTTCAACATGTATACAAACCCTCTAAAACTAGTATTTTTTCAAGCAAGAGGTTAGGTGGAACACATTGTAATAGAAAGGGAAAGAAGTGCCTTGTAATGTACAGAAAGATACTTTAAAAACACTTTATATGATTAAAAAATTACAACCAGTTATTATCCCCTATGACATTATAAAATCTTGCCTATGCACTTTTATAAAAGCACACATATGTCTTCCCTGAATGTGTCCTTTGCCTTTCGTAGCTGCTAGGCAATTTCCAGATAACCACTTCAATCTTTCAGATAGTATCAAAAAGCAGAAATTGGGCAATTACTTAAGAAATACCTTGAGAAATTTATTGAGATTTTTTTTTTTTTAAACTACCAGTTGTTATCTGCTAGCTTTTTCTACCTTCAGCCTTTTGACCACTTTAGCAGCTTGCTTTTTAGACCTCTGGCTCCAACCCAAAATCTGGAAGCCACTAGCTTTTGGGGAAGAGATGCATGGAATGGCAGTGTGATGCTTAGGTTACTGTGGGGCAGTTGTAGTTGTGATTCTCCTTAGGCTCCACAAGTAGTATATATATGTATACATATATATTATTGTGTATGTCCTTACTTTCAAACTTCAGGAGGAAAGTGGTTTCTCCAAATATATAATCAGGCAGATGTCGGAGTTCATTTGAAGTTATTGTGTACTTTTGGACTAACACAAAAAGAAGGAATTTGTAAAAGTGTAGAAATAACTAGTGAATGGGCTAGGGTTTTGTTTGGTATTGGCCTCTGTGAAAATGAAGCTATACAACTTCATGAAGCATTATCCTATGAAAATAAGCAAAATTTGTTATATATGTAGATGCTTATTTGCTTATAGAAGACTGCTGGGCTTTATTTTTCTCAGGAATTGATGGGAAAAGGAGAACATAAGGAAGCGTGTTTCCACAGGACTGTAAGACACTCAGATTTGCTCTGAGTATGATGTGAATCTTACTGAAGCAGTTGCCCAAAACCTTGCTATAAAAATTAAAAATCTGTCACATGTTAATGTATGTGGTGTGTTTTTTTTTTCAAGGGAGAAACATTAGATTGTTTTATTTAATGTATCAACTACTGCCTGAAAAAAAAAAAAAAAGATAAATCCTTGCTATCAATGACTGCGTTATAAATCTTGTCAGACAACTTCATTAATAAAAACGCTTTGAGCAATATTTCTTTAGGAAGGCTTTTCTATCTCTACTATTTCTGGTCTACAGCTACAGACCACTACCTTCCATTTTCGATACAAAATAACTAAATGTAGTTACTGAAGGTACAAACTAACCAGCTAGTTTTTTTGAGAAATTCAGCTAACTTTTAAAGAATCAGTCTGCCATGATAATAAAAAAACATAACTGAGAAATCAGTATAGTGACGTTTCAAGGATGTAACAGTTAGCTTAGCGTATTTGAGAAGTGCTATGATAGAAGGGAAAAAATGAATCTTAAAAACTTCTCATGATGCCTAATACATACCATTTTGTGCTTGCTAACACACAAAAAAATAATAATTAAAAAAAAAATCCTTGAAGCTTTTTAAAGCAAACTCTGATTTTAAAAGTAATAATTTATTACTAAGAAAAGGGATATTTTTCCCTTTGTCTTTTTATAAATAGCAGCTGAGTAACAGCCTAAAAGTTTCAGTGGGAAAAGCAGTAGGTTCAGGAGGTATTTAAAGTATCAATACAGTCACAGTACAATTTTTTACTAGAATTAATGGTTTGTTTCTGGCATTTGACAGGAGGTAGCTGATGAATCCCTGCAAAACCTTGACCTGATAAACTGTAGCAGATTATCAGATGTCAGACGAGTTCTCAGGTCCCCTGTGAGTAGTTTGTCCTTGTTTACTGCTTTTTTGGGTGTCACTGTCACACCTCAGAAAGGGTGACTGAATTATTTTAACCATCTAAATAAAGCTCAAAATCTGATCAAATCTGAATTGACTCTGTCGTGATGCACTGTTGCATGGAAACATAGTGTAGACTCCCTTGTTCTACATAAGATACATATTTGGTGCTGCTTGCTTGTCCACTGAGGGATTGAGAAGAATTTGCAGGAAATATCACAAACAGCAAATATTATGGTATGTTTCAAAAGAGACATGTTATTTGCAATTGTAGTTCACAAGTATATAATTCTAAGGTGTTTGAATCAAACTCCAGTTTTACAGTTCAGAATATACAAAGGTCTGTGAAAGTAGAAATACGAATATGTTTTCACCATGTTGGCAATGTGACTAATATTCCATAATTATAAAAAGCATTGGTGAATAGATGTAACCAATAGTCAGTAAAAAAGTGTTGAGATTTTTTTTATCTATACACTATCGTAATGCATAAGCACACTTTTATGTATGCTCTGAACAACTGACTATAAAACATAGCTATAGTCTTTGTTGATCAACAGGAAATGACTATACTCTACAATCAACAAAAAAACTATTCATAGTTCGTATCAGACAGTGCTCAGAAGTCCTGTTTCCATCTGTATTGCAGCCTTTTAATGAATGAACTCTAAACTGAGTCTGAAGTGGCTTGAAAGCTTTGCAAATACTGCACAGGTAAATAAATAAATAAATAATTAAATGGAAAAGCACTTTGTATTTTTCCAGTAGTCTCACTGAGGAACCAAGAAAACACTTGCTTTACAACTAATTCGGTTTATGTCCTTTAGATTTCTTGGATCAAATTTTAGGAAACACTTTGATTTTTGCCAATAAAATTCACCAGTTCAAAGCCCATGATATAAAGAAGTCCTGGCAGCTCACATAAAGCTGTCCAATTACATGAATCTCTCTGAAGAGCAAGTCAGAAGAGAAATACAAAGTCACTCAGGACAAATTCACTGATCACAGTTCACTGACCACGTGCTTTTGTTTTTTCTTTAATTAGGGCAAAGCGAAAGAAGAGTTCTAGGCTTGCAGATGCCAAAGTTTTTTAAAGACTTGGGCTGTTTCACATGCCTTTTTCTGTAGAAAACCAAAGAAGTAATAATTGTAAGAGCAGAACTGCACTTGACTCATGATAAAAGAGAGTTCTCAGTGATTAGCACACTGTGCTGAAACTTCAAAAATATGGATTTCTTGGCTCAAAGGCAGTCTTCCTTCAGGACCTTGAAAGAAGCATTTATCTTACCTTGGTGTCAGTTCTAACACTTGTAAAGTGAAGATAAAAGAAATATGTTTCTCCCACCATTTGTTTTAGTTTTTGGAAAGGAGAGTGTGTCGGCCAAGGAGTATAAAACATAAATAATGGTGATGCAGCGAGAATTTTAATAGAAAGATCCATCCTCAAAACATTGGGCACCATCTCCCAATATCTATGCATTACCTGGTCATTATCAAACTGTAAGAAAAACTACTTAATTACTGAACAGGTAATGAAACTAAAACTTGATGGGATTTTAAAATGACCTATACTAGATTTTGAGGATAGCCCAGATTTGACAGTTGTCTGAGAGAACTGAACCTGAAAAGAGGTTCAGCTAATTCAGTAAATGCTCTGCCACTAATTCGCTGCCCAGCTCCAATAGTAACTGTGCTCTGAGCTATATCAGCTAAGCTAGTGCAGGTGAGGTACAGGCAGAGCCCAGTTCCACTCTTGGGATATGAAATCTGTTAAGAAATTTGTTCTGCTGGAATTTGGAGCATAGAACAGAAGTCTGATTAAAAGGGCATATCGGTCCCTACCTTCTTTAAAATTTAAACTCCATTTGATATATTAAAAAGGAGTTAATATGCAGTTAAGTTAACTTTGCAGTTAAGTAATTAGCTAAAAAAGATCCACATACTAGTTCAAAGGCTACAAATAAGAAGGGATTTCCTGTACACTGATTAATGAAGGTAGAGGTTGATCCTCACTATTGTTTCAATGTATGTCTTAATATGGTAACATTAAGATTCCTATTTCAAGGCTTGGTGATTTTTTAACAAGTTATCTGCCTCATAATACATAATTCATCACAAATTTACACTGACATAGTTATATTTTGAAAATTTCAGAGATGAATAGTATCAATGGCCTGTTTTCAGAAGTGCTCTTGTTTTGGATTTTGTTTTTTTTTGTCACTTATCGAAAGACACCAATTCCTTACAGTACCATTTCAAGTTCCAGTGTTCAAAGAACTAAAGGCTGTTCTTTTGGAGGCTTGGGTTTTTTGTTTTCAATGAAAATATTGAACAATGAGATTTGAGTACATGTAATTAGTTTAAAAAAGAAACCTGTGCTGTCATTTCCATGATGGACTTCTTGTATTCTAAGTATCACTTTCCATTATTACTAAGTTAATTATTAATATAGTTCATTGTTCTTAGAGTATTTCATTCCTTCTCAGCATTACTTCAGTACAGGTAGTAGAGTTTCCACTATCTTCGGCTAAGAAGCTGTAGAGAAGAGGGAGAAACGACCGTCCCTCATTTAATGGAGCACAGGCTGACATAAATGTACTGTCAAAGAAGCCTGAGGCCAGACTCACCGTACACTGTAGTGTTTTCAGAAGGGTTTGCTTTTCATTTTTTTGACATATTTGAGTAAGATGCTGTGTAACTAGACATTTATGCCACCTCTGTGTTTTAGTGAAAGCCCAGTTTAAATATTCTTCCGTCTTTGTAGCACCTCTGTTCTTTCCACTTTCTGAAGTTACCTGTTGGATTCAGCATTTGCACTGCTCAGAAGCAGTGTCCTGCTGCTCTCTGGCCCTTGGCCACCAACAGAGCTTTACTAGCTTCTCTATTGCCTCTCTGTTATTGATTGCCTTTGTAAGAACAGGAGGCTGCTGGAGGGAGGTGGATTACAATAAGATATGGCTTTGCCAAATGGCTTAAGAGTAGAACCCCTAATATCATCTTTTTATGGATTTTCTGTGATGGATTATTATCTTTCCTTTGCAATGGTAATAGCCGAGCATTGCAGAAGACTGGATTTATTTCTCTCACTCAACAAGCCTAATCAAGTGTGGCAGAGAAGGGGATAAAAAAAAATGACTGGCTCTACAGAATGACTGGACTACCTGAAATATGAATAAATATGATATCATCAGTCAACAGGTGACATTCATGCAGCCTATGTTAGGGTCAGACTCACTGAGAGAAGTATAATTTCATGCTTGTGTAGATCATAAATCCACTGTCTTCAGTTTGAATAGGATTGCTGGATTTCCTCTTTGTACCCTTCCTGTTATTACAAATTTCTCTGTCTATCTCTTGATCACATTTTGCTCCTAACAAATACTGTCTACTCAGCACAGTGTTTGAAGTTCAAAATGTTTTGTTCCTTGAATAGTAGAGCATTCCTCCTCTCTGAACAGGTAGTAAAACTAGAAATATTTGACTTGATTTATTCAGCTTTGAGACTTTGGAAAAAGTGGACCCAGACACAAAGTAGGAGTTGCAAAAAATGGGTTTTTGACCTTTCATAGTATTTTTCATTTATAATTAGTGGGTACAGGAACTCACACAGGCCCTAGCTGTGATAACTGTGGCAGCAGAAATCCAGGAAGTATCAGAATTAGAGACCAGCCTGAGCAGTAATGGGCTAGCGGGTAACTATCTGAATATATGGAAAAGGATTTTATATACAAAATACCCGATTGTTCACAGTTGCCCAAAGAGATTCATCATATATCCAGCCTTATAAAAACAAGTTTCCACTATGCCAGTGCCTTGCCACAGTTTAAGCAAATAATGTATATTGCACTGTTGTCACTTCATTGTAATTTCCTGTCCATGTATTCCTTTGTGATAAGTAAGTTATCTTGGTCATCAATGTCTTAATACCATCACTACAGAAAAGACCTGATTTGATACCTGTGTCTTTGTCATTTCTGTCCTCAGCTGTTCCCATAAATTCGAGCCAGCCTGGCCACTGCTTCCTTTTCTCCCTCTTAAATACCACCATTTCCGTATTCTTCTCCCCTGTCTAAAGGCCTTTTGTCTCACCACAAAGTAACTAGTACACCAGTCTTCTGCCCAGTTTCTCAGATTTTATTCTCCAGTATGTTCAAAATATTGCCACTATAGAGAGTAGTTCCCACATTAGACTCATACACTTTTTTGTTTTGCAAAGCTCTCAAGCATACTTTTAAGTCCATATAATGTCTAATTTGCACCTGTGTTTACAGTTTCATTTCACATTCTTTCATCTACTCCTGCTTAGCAGCAAAGTCAGTTTCGACTAAATAAATTTTTAATGTCATTTCTGTATCTCCTTCTATGATGTCCCATTGCCTAGAAATCTTTATTCCTGAATCCTTTTGCCTTACAATCGTATGTGCTTTGCCAAAATTTCTACAGATGATAACAACTCTTCTTTCTCTGCATCTACAAGAAGGAAAGTAGGAAAAGGAGCAAAATCAACAAAATATACTTAAAACTATGAAGTATTTTGGGTACTCTGTGAAATCCTTTGCTGCCTTCTCCTAGACATGTGCCTTCATGATTCCCACCTACCTTATAATTTTGAATCCTTAGAGTGAATTAACTGAATGGATTTGTTCAGAGAACCCACCTAAAATCCTCTTCTCTAGGACAAAAATCTTTCTGTGTAAAATTGCCTCTTTATGAAGATAATTTATGCTGATGTCTTGCGTTTGACCATCTTACTCTCAAATCATCATTGTTTTAGTTAAATGCTTTTCAACCTCATGCAAGCTTTGCCTCATTTTGTTGAGCAAAAGATTGCTCGTGGGATCCATTGCAAGCTCATCTAGCATTATTTTTAATGCTGAATTGGACATCACGTGCAAACCTTTTGGGATGAGATCTGTATTTATGGTCAAGTACTACTAGCAAATCAAAAGGTGAGTGCATTGAAGAATACAGTGTTTATTATGCCTATTTGCTGAAAAGATTGCTGGTGTATTTTCAGCTGCCAATAGTTAAAATGGGTATAGTTTGAATTATTCATTAGAAATTCTCAAACCAAGTCAATGCCCAGTGGATTTAGCTGTTTCATTTGTGTCTGTGTTGGCAGGTCACAGTTCACAGAATCATAGACTCCTAGAATAGTTTGGGATGGAGAGGACCTTAAAGTTCATCTAGTCCTACCCCCTGCAATGAGCAGGGACACCTCCCACTAGACCAGGTTGCTCAAAGCCCCATCCAACCTGTCTTGAACATCTCCAGGGACGGGGCATCCACAACTTCTCTAGGCAACCTGTTCCAGTGTTTCATCACTATCATTGCAAAGGATTTCTTCCTAATATCTAATCTAAATCGCCGCTCATGCTATCACTGCATTCCCTGATATAGAGTCTCTCCCTGTCTTTCCTGTGGCCCCCCTTTAGGTACTGGAAGGCCGCTATAAGGTCTCCCCAGAGATTTCTTTTCTCCAGGCTGAACAACCCTGACTCTCTCAGCCTGTCTTTGTAGGAGACGTGCTCCAGTCCTCTGATCATTTTTTTTATTTTTTAATTGTTTACCTAATCCTTCATCTACATTTTTAGCTTATGAATTCTTTCCAATGATATCTGAAAAGTGTCTACTACTGGACACCGGACACAGTCTTTTCATTTTGATAAGAGTTCTCAGTACAGGGGAAAAGAAGACAGTGATCCAGATTTTCATTCTTATCCCTTAAATGGTGCAAAAGGGAAACATGTACCCCCACAGAAATGTATATACGGTATATTCAGTGACCTGAATTGTTGAGCATCATCTGTAGAGGTGCAAGTAATTGTTGCATGATGATTATTCTCATCAGCCTAAAGCATGAAAGCAATTGAGTGAAAAAAATGCTCATGTTATGTAAAATGATTACTGCCTGTGAGACATAATAAACAATGATGTTCTCACAGTGGTGATGTTAAGCAGCAGAATGAATGAGTGCAGCCTGCTGATTGTGCAATGTCTTGATCATTACCAATTGGTATAACCCCCAGTATGTAAATGATTTAATTATTGGGGTGTCTGCATGACCCATTTCTAAAAGAAACAAAGAATAATGCTGAGAATGCACCACAGTCACCTTTGACACCAAGTGACTTGGACATCTACAGCCCTAGCTATTTCTCTTTGTTGTGTTTTGCAAGATGTCCAGGAGGTGTGTTAAAATGCAACCACAAAGGGATTCAATGCCAATTTATATTCAAGAGGTTAGAAATCATGATCCAAAGTATAACTGATTTAAAAACCTTCAGGAGAGCAGGAGGGACGACTTAAGAGGAAAGGCTAGGTTTTATGCATACAACACACGACTTCACAAGGTTTATTTGTTTTACATTCCTACAGACTGGGTTTCATCCAGAAATTCATAGTTTTAGTGGTGTGATTACTATATTTAGAAATTCAACTAAATGCTAATAAGGCAGCAAAACTGCTGTAAAACATCATTGAATCCATGCAGAAATGAGATTTCCCATATATTCCATGAGAATTTTCCTTTAGGCAAAGTGGGTGGACATCCATGATTTGCAAGTTGAATAATGAGGCATCGATTTGCATCTATGGTGATCCAGATCATCAGCTCCATTGAAAAATGAGCGCTGAAAACCAATGAAAATCATTATCTGAGTAAGGTAAATTTGCACTAGGAGCTGCAATATGGCATTAAGAAGTCTGGCCTTAGTTTTAGCTGTGCTGTTACCCATGCGAGAGCCAGATCAAGTACCTCAGTACTGCTTGTAGCTGGCAGTGTGCACATATACCAAATAGCTTATGAACCATGATCCTGTTTTCAAAAGGACATTCAGCACTTAGGAACTAAGACTTCCTGAAAGTCAGACAACTCTCCTTATTTCACTTTTCCCCTTCTGGTTAATGTGAGATCACGTCCTATGTGCTGAACGCATCCTTGCAAATATAAGTCCTGAAATCACAAGGTTTTTTAAATACCTTTGAAAATCTTATTAGTCTGCCTACTTTGGGGATTTAAATTGTATAAAATGGGAAGATGGAAAAGAAAATGACATTTCTTAGCTGTATCACAGATTCTCTGCACCAGCCTTTCAATTTTTAAGGACAGACCTTTGAGGCAGGAACTCTCTGTTTCCCTGTGTGTGGAAAATGTTTAGCACTGGCTGGTGCTTTTAGCTGCCAGACATATTAGATTTCTTGTTCTCTTTGTAGGATGGTAACATGCATATAAGGTGGCTTTATCAGTCCCAAGAAACACTACTTTCTCTCTCTTACTCATTTTGAGTAGATCACACCATTCTTCCTCATTAGACTGTAATTGCTCTGTAATCATTTTAACTACAGCTGGGACAATAAGTCTTGATGGAACAGTACCTTAAAAGGAGCACTGAGGATTCAAAAAATCATCCCCTCACTTGATTTTTATTACTTCTCATCTCCTTCTGCTGCAAGTATCACAAAAGGTCACAATACCAGAAAGGAAAAGGAAAGATTAAAGAATTTGAGTCAGGATGATCACCCCCATACCCTCTAACAGCGTATCGTCTCCAGAAAAGCTATATGAAAAGCCACATTTTGCTGGATACATTCTGAAAAAAAAGAGTAGATTTTGTGCTTTACATTCCTCATAATTAAGTTCTTCCTACAAATGCATACGCACCAACTGGCACCTCACTTACTGAAGCAGTTATCCAAAGACTAAGAACAGAAAATAGGAAAAAAGATATTACAAGGCATTCACAAGATTAGTTCAGCTTTATTTACTAGTATTTTCTGCTTTCTTCTGTAAACTTTCACAAGTCTGTCCCGAATGCGTCTCAAGATCTACTTGTTAGAAGGGAAGAAATCCTTTTTAACCTTACTCCTTTTTACACGTCCTGTGTACAGTGTTTCAGGACCTGGCAGGACTTGTGACCCCATGGAAGCACCCACGCACCGGAAGCACTGGAGCAGTTTGTGAAGAACTGTAGCCTATGGGAAGGACTTGCGTTGGAGCAGTTCATGGAGGACTGTCTCCTGTAGGTGGGACCCCACCCTGGAGCAGGGGAAGAATGTGAGGAGTGCTCCCCCTGAGGAGGAAGGAGCTGCAGTGACAACGTGACCACAACCCCCATTCCCCATCCCCCTGCACCACTTGCCGGGAGGAGGTAGAGAAATCAGGAGTGAAACTGAGTGTGGGAAGAAGGAAAGGGCTGGAGGAAGGTGTTTTAAGATTTGGTTTTATTTCTCATTATCCTACTCTGATTTGATTGGAAGCTGAGTCTGTTTTGCTTACCATGGTAATTGCTGACTGTCTTATCTCGACCCACAAGCTGTTTGCTGTGTTTTTCTCCCCCTGTCCAGTTTAGGTCATGGAGTGATAGAGCAGCTTGGTGGACACCTGGCATCCAGACAGGCTCAACCCACGACAATGGCCTTCCAGGCACTGGGGCTAGACAGTCATAAGCTTTTTAGCTATGTGCAGTAGCTAACAGAAGTTCATACTTGTGCTTCTTTTTTATTTACATAAAATAATAATTTGCATTCGTGTAATGTAGATTTATTTTCTTTATAAGAAGGACAAACAAGTCCTCTAATGTGAATTGCATGGTGTGTCCTTTCCTCTCCTCTACGCACCTCTCATGTTTTAAAGTTTTGTTTGTGCAGAATTGTTGTCTTATGGGTGCCCCAATTTATCCTCTTTTATTCCCATCTCATTCATTAAATGCAGTCTGATACCTGTGCTTGAACTGAATTCCTATTTTAATGAGTCTTCTTTAAAATATCTGCAAATCAGGAACACATATTTGTTTGAAGTTGTCAGGTAACCTTGCAATCTGAATCTCTTAATAGCAGATTTCTTGTAAGTGATTTGCTTTTGAAAGTGGTGTGTTTACAATATATAATTTAGTAACTTGAATAAATCTTTCCTTTATGACTAAATTCAGACACTAGATTCATTGTTGGCATAACTCCACAGGTTTCAGTGATGGATTGGCCTAAAGAGCCTGTAAGAATCCTGTTCAGCTTCATTGCTTTAGTATGTCTTAGAAAATGGAAGATCAAGTTAAGAAAGCTGTGCTGAAATATCTTTATCAAGGACCTGGACGAGGGCATCCTTGGTGCACCCTCAGTAAGTTTGCAGATGACACCAAGTTAGGCAGGAGTGCTGATCTGCTTGAGGGTAGAAAGGCTTTGCAGAGGGATGGGGACAGGCTGGATTGATGGGCTGAGGCCAATGGTATGAGGTTCAACAAGGCCAAGTGCCAGGTCCTGCACTTGGGTCACAACCCCATGCAGCGCTACAGGCCTGGGGAAGAGTGGCTGGAGAGCTGCCGGGTGGAAAAGGATCTCGGATGTTTGTCAAGAGCCAGCTGATTATGAACCAGCAATGTGCCCAGGTGGCCAAGGCGGCCAACAACATTCTGGCCTGTATCAGAAATAGTGTGGCCAGCAGAAATCTGGGAACACTCCACAGGGAAGTGATAAACCCCCTGTACTGGGCACTGGTGAGGCCTCACCTCGAACACTGTGTTCAGCGTTGTGTCCCTCACTACAACAAAGACATTGAGGTGCTGGGGCATGTCAAAGAAGGGCAATGAAGCTGGTGAAGAGTCCACAGCACACATCTTATGAGGAGCAGCTGAGGGAACTGGGGTTGTTTAGCCTGGAGAAAAGGAGGCTGAGGGGAGACCTTATCACTCTCTACAACTACCTGTAGTGAGGTGGGGGTCAGTCTCTGTCCCAGGTAACAAGTGATAGGACAAGAGAAAACAACCTCAGGTTGCACCAGGTGAGGTTTAGATTGGATAGGTTTAGTTCCCGCTGACTGCAAACGAGGAAACATAACTCCCATTTTCAAAAAGGGAAAAAAAGAAGACCCAGGGAAATACAGGCCTGACAGCCTCACCTCTGTCCCTGGCAGGATCATGGCGCAGATCCTCCTGAAAATTCTGCTAAGGCACATGGAACATGGCGTCACCAAGGGCAAGTCATGCCTGACAAATTTGGTGACCTTCTGTGAGGGGGTTATAGCGATGGTTGATAAGGGGAGAGCAACAGATATCATCTGTCTGGACTTAGGCAAAGTGTTTGACACTGTCCCACATGACATCCTGGTCTCCAAATTGGAGAGACACAGATTTGATGGATGGACCACTTGGTGGATAAGAAACTGGCTGGATGGCCACACTCAAAGATTAGCGGTCAATGGCTCAATGTCCAAGTCGAAACTAGTGATGAGTGGTGTTACTCAGGGGTCAGTACTGGGACCAGTGCCGTTTAACATCTTTGTTGGCTACATGGACAGTGGGGTTGAGTGCATCCTCAGCAAGTTTGCTGAGGACACCAATCTGTGTGGCACAGTTGACATACTGGAGGGAAGGGATGCCATCCAGAGGGACCTGGACAGGCTTGAGAGGTGGGCCCATGCAAACCCCATGAAG
>VYZM01020064.1:186969-285260 GCA_013398915.1 Dromas ardeola
AGGTTCAACAAGGCCAAGTGCCAGGTCCTGCACTTGGGTCACAACCCCATGCAGCGCTACAGGCCTGGGGAAGAGTGGCTGGAGAGCTGCCGGGTGGAAAAGGATCTCGGATGTTTGTCAAGAGCCAGCTGATTATGAACCAGCAATGTGCCCAGGTGGCCAAGGCGGCCAACAACATTCTGGCCTGTATCAGAAATAGTGTGGCCAGCAGAAATCTGGGAACACTCCACAGGGAAGTGATAAACCCCCTGTACTGGGCACTGGTGAGGCCTCACCTCGAACACTGTGTTCAGCGTTGTGTCCCTCACTACAACAAAGACATTGAGGTGCTGGGGCATGTCAAAGAAGGGCAATGAAGCTGGTGAAGAGTCCACAGCACACATCTTATGAGGAGCAGCTGAGGGAACTGGGGTTGTTTAGCCTGGAGAAAAGGAGGCTGAGGGGAGACCTTATCACTCTCTACAACTACCTGTAGTGAGGTGGGGGTCAGTCTCTGTCCCAGGTAACAAGTGATAGGACAAGAGAAAACAACCTCAGGTTGCACCAGGTGAGGTTTAGATTGGATAGGTTTAGTTCCCGCTGACTGCAAACGAGGAAACATAACTCCCATTTTCAAAAAGGGAAAAAAAGAAGACCCAGGGAAATACAGGCCTGACAGCCTCACCTCTGTCCCTGGCAGGATCATGGCGCAGATCCTCCTGAAAATTCTGCTAAGGCACATGGAACATGGCGTCACCAAGGGCAAGTCATGCCTGACAAATTTGGTGACCTTCTGTGAGGGGGTTATAGCGATGGTTGATAAGGGGAGAGCAACAGATATCATCTGTCTGGACTTAGGCAAAGTGTTTGACACTGTCCCACATGACATCCTGGTCTCCAAATTGGAGAGACACAGATTTGATGGATGGACCACTTGGTGGATAAGAAACTGGCTGGATGGCCACACTCAAAGATTAGCGGTCAATGGCTCAATGTCCAAGTCGAAACTAGTGATGAGTGGTGTTACTCAGGGGTCAGTACTGGGACCAGTGCCGTTTAACATCTTTGTTGGCTACATGGACAGTGGGGTTGAGTGCATCCTCAGCAAGTTTGCTGAGGACACCAATCTGTGTGGCACAGTTGACATACTGGAGGGAAGGGATGCCATCCAGAGGGACCTGGACAGGCTTGAGAGGTGGGCCCATGCAAACCCCATGAAGTTCAACCAGACCAAGTGCAAGGTCCTGCACCTGGATCACGGCAATCCCAAGCACAAATACAGGCTGGGTGGAGGATGGATTGAGAGCAGCCCTGTCAAGAAGGACTTGGGGGTGTTCCTTGATGACAAGCTCAACATGAGCCGGCAATGTGCACTTACAGCCCAGGAGGCCAACCATATCCCAGGCTGCATTAAAAGAAGCGTGGGCAGCAGGTCGAGGGAGCGATTTTGCCCCTCTGCTCCACTCTAGTGAGACCCCACCTGTAGTACTGCATCCAGCTCTGGAGTCCTCAACACAAGAAGGACATTGACCTGTTGGAGCGAGATGATCAGAGGGCTGGAGCACCTCTCCTACGAAGACCGGCTGAGAGTGTTGGGATTCTTCAGCCTGGAGAAAAGAAGGCTCCAGGGAGATGTTATAGCAGCCTTCCAGTACCTAAAGGGGGCTTACAAGAAAGATGAAGATGGACTCTTTATCAAGGACGGTAGTGATAGGATGAGGGGTAACAGTTTTAAACTGAAAGAAGGCAGATTTAGATTAGATATCAGGAATGAAGTTTTCACTATGAGGGTGGTGAGACATTGGAACAGGTTGTGCAGAGAAGTTGTGGATGGCCCATCCCTGGAAATGTTCAAGACCAGGCTGCATGGGGCTTTGAGCGACCTGGTCAAAGTGGAAGGTGTCCCTGTCCATGGCAGAGGGGTTGGAACTAGATGAACTTTAAGGTCCCTTCCTACCGAAAACATGTTATGATTCTGTGATATTAGGAAAAAATTCTTCAGGGTTGTCAAGCATTGGAACAGGCTGCCCGGGAAAGTGATTGAGTCACCACCCCGGACGTGTTTAAAAGACGGGTAGATGTGGCACTCAGGGACACGGTTTAGTGGTGGACTTGGCAGTATTAGGTTCATAGTTGGACTTGGTGATCTTAAAGGTCTTTTCCAATCTAAACAATTCTATGATTCGATGATTCTATGAAGTGAGCTTTAGCATAATAGTGCAATGCAATTACTTCAGACATCTAGTTTTTCTTCTGTGCTGCTATTACAAAAAGAACAACTATGCAAGAGTAACAGGGATATCAGTGGAAAAGGTCCTTCTAATCGCTGTTGCTTTGCTTCAGTGCAGACATGACTGTAAATAGCTACTGATTGAGCCTGCTGTGGAATCCCACCTGCTAAGTCATCTGATCTTCTGCCTTGTAAATCAATTGCAGGATACACCAGCTTTCTGCTTACACGGCACAGCTGCCTGAGATATCACAACCAGCATGCTTCGTGTTGGCCTTATTCGAAGTGCAATACCTATGTCTGAGGTAATTTAAAGTATATATGTTGGCAGCAAAGGGCTTCTTTCTTTTCCAAGAACATGTTAGGGGCATTCTGAGCACTTATTTTACCGGTGCTGAGTACTCAATTTTTTAAATAAATCAGTTCCCTCAGTTAATCCCATTTTTCAGTTTCTCTCTTCTTCCACTTGCTTCCTTATTCTTTGTGTGGGCTGTGCATTCAGTGGACGCTCACCAGCCTATGCCGTGTTAAGTTGCACATAGGTAGTGTCTTTTCTTTCCTGTTGCACCAAAAGGTGGTTTCAGATTTGCCTTACCTACTGCATTATAACGAAAATGCCCATGGTTCACTGGCACTTGGTATACTCAAGCAAACAGAGTGGACAGGGTCACAGACACCATCTTTAACCTACCTACCTAGCTGAAAAATAGTAACTATGATCTCACTGCTACACTCAAAAGGGAGTAAAATTGAAAAGTATTTTGGCTAACATCTGAATGCTTAGCAAAAGGAAACTCAAAAGGGAAGGAATTACTTTCGTGAAGAGCATGTATCAAGCACCAGGGAAGAAAAGCCAACCTGTGCCATAGTAGAGATGGACATCATGTGGAGCATTTCCTAATGTGGCAAGAAAGATGCCTCAAAACAACGTACAAACCTTAAGTTAATAATATGGGGAAAATACTTCCTTGCTTGCTTTCGTATATTAATTTCTTGAAGTTGCTGCAAAATGTATGGTCTGAGAGATCAGCATTGAGATTCTCTTGCGAGCCAGCTCTAGGCCAGACATTTGCTGGGTACAAGCCAGCAAGATATAGCCACAGCTGACATGAAAGCTATTTGTGTTGGATGTGCTGATCCAGTGTATACACCACGTTGCAGTTGGTCTGTAAATTTGTAGTATTGCTCTTCCAGTAAGAACGACAATGATAAAATATTGTCTTTTTCTGTATGTGCCAAGCGCCACAGGGAACTCCTACAGACTGATAAATGTCCTTGCTATAACAGAGGTGCTGCCAACCAGGAAAAATAAATATCCATAGAGGCTATTCTTCCTCAAATGTATTGATGAAGATTTGCAAATAACATACATAACAGTTCTTTGGAAGTGCCAGATGTTAGAAGGGAGTTTTTATAGGTGGCAGAAAACAGAATAGAAACGCATGGGTAATTAAAGGCATGAGTTTACTGCTTGTTCTTGCCTTGTGAGTATTAGGGGAAGAGAAAGAGTTGCCCATTACCTGCAATTATCACTACATAGGGTTCTCAGCTACAACAACAAATCAGTCCCCTTTTAAGTGTATATGATTATGCCTCAAAGACAGAATGTGGTCTACAGACCCAGACACGAAGAAGATTAGTGTAGTCTGTGATCCAAAGCCAAAGTCAATGTGGATCTCAAGTAAAATCGAAGTACTGAATCTTGCTTACTATTTGTAACTGAATCGAAGCTCTACAATGACTGAATTATTCCTACCCCTTTCTCTTTGTAATGAAGAACTGGTAAGCTCTGAGACTACTAATGAACTAATTATGTTTCAAATTATTCAGTCCTCTAGAGACAGTGTAGGACCTGAGCATTTTCACCCAATCACCTTGCTTCAAATTGGGAAAAATGGTTGTATTGGCCAAACTGCTTAAATGTTTCTCAGGCTAAGAAACAGCTTTATTTCCAGACATCTATGTTTCAGCTTTGCTAAAACAGTTGTTGTTTTTTGTTTTTTAATAGTGCTCATAAAACATGAAACAAAAATCCAGTGTGGCCTCCCAGAGATACATTAATCCCATTAATATGGGATACAGATTGCTGTGAAATTCCTAATTGGGAGAAAACCCCTGGCTTTGTAGAGTAAAGAAACAGGCTGTTTTGTGCTGATGAAATCCCTCCAGGATTCTGAAGGGCACCACCTCATTTTTTTGCATACATATTATGTCCTCCTACTGATTCCATTAGTGATTCATGGAAATTATACCTATTAAACACAAAAATATTCATGGATCTGATTGCTGACATGAATATATTGGTTACAAAGACACTAAGATACCAGCTGTAAATTGAATGAGACTTTATTGTGTGAAGTTAAAACATGGTAATAGGATGGTATTTTCTTTGGACTTTTGAATCCCTGCAAGGTAAAATTATTTCTTTTAGAAAATAGAACATACTGGTTTAATGTGTTTTGTTGGGATAGTAAATGACAGAGGAGCAGATTTCCCAGCTAGCATAAACAGCACAGATCTGTAGCATGCAATGTGTTTCCGTCATTTCACATGCGCTGGGGATACATTCCTTTGTATCCATAATCAGTGTATGCAGATATTTTCAGCCTGGCATCTTCAGCATGGGCTCTCAGCAGAATACCAGCAGCATCTCTTATTTCCAGCATAGCAAAAAGGGCATGTCAGAGTGTAAAAGAAGGGATGGGAAGGAAGCATTAAAGTATTAATACAAAAAGCTCTTGTCAGGCCTAGTAAAAATTAATAGAGGGTAAGTGAGATGATAACAGAAATCTTGAGTAAGCAACATTGTGCATTGAATCTGCTAAGACACATCTGCATAGCAGGGAACCATGACTGATATCTCCTTCTCCCATGTTCTGGGAAGATCTTCTCTTTGAGTTTGTCACTCTTGTCTCAGCCCTGTGTGTTGATGGTAGCAGGGCTAGCAAGGTGACCTTGGTTCCCAGATTAACTGAGTCTCTACATCTGGGATTTCAAATATTGCAGCAAAGTGCATTCTTCATTTTTCATTTTTGGGTCTTGAGTCCATTGCAAAAGTAGAGATACACAGAAAAAGCCATTTTCATAGTATCTTAGTTACCTGATAGGTAATTACAGCTGCATGATCTAAAGATGGCATGGGAAAGATTATGCTAGCACAAAAGATTGGTCTTGTGGTCATCTAAAATTAGACTCAGGACATTTAACCAAACTGAAAATGCCAAATTTTGCAAAGCTAAAGAAAAACATTTGGAGAATTATTAAACAGGTGAGTTCCTTTACATAGCACGTATAACACCTTCTCTGGACTTATTTCTATAGTTCTTAGCAGTGTAAAACTAAATAAAATGAAATAATGAAAGTGACACAGAAACAGATTTGTATTAAATGGCACACAGGTAAAGCTAAGCCTATCATATGTGACACCCACGGTGAGATTGGATGCTGGGATGCTGGCTTACCTTGCTCATATGTCCTTACACATGCCTGTAGTTGTTCAGTTCTGCTGACCTTGCTTGTAAGAAACTGCTGCCTGAGCTACAGATTTTCTGGCAGTACATCTCGAGAGAAGTGTTTAGCTAGATTATAAGAAATCATTAACTGCAATCAAAGGTATAATCAGTTTTCTGAACTAAGCATAATATTCTTACTGAAATGTCTCTCGCAGGGAAGAAGATGGCTAGAGGGAGGTCCTACACATCTGTACCACAGCTGTAAATGCAAACCAGCAGATGCGGATTTTGCATATCTTGACCACTCCTTTTAGCAGGACATAGGATCTACCTACAATACTAGATAGCTAGATGACTGTTGCTGTTTAAATTGTGATTACATTTAATGTTTTTACTCAGGAGGAGTGCGATAGTATAGCAGAACAGCTTTCTAGAACTTCCCTGTCTCTGAAGTTACCTATAGAAAAACATTTTGTTTGGGGTTTTGTTTGGATTGGGGGTTTTGCCCCATTTGTTTGGTGGCAGAGACTGCAGTTTATAATTAGGCTTAGGTATTTTCATTCTGAAGAGACCAGAGGTTTGAGATACAATGTGGTCATATATCATAGGCAGAGCTACTGTGACCTTTCAGTGGAAGAATTGCTGAGATACACACAGGAAAACAAAGTATTTTAAACAGGAAGAAAGTGAATATACACTAATTTCTCTGCAAAAACATCTCCTACATTAACTATACATTTCAATTTCGTCTTGAAAATCTTACTGAGTTTTCCAAGTTGAGGATTTGTACTGTTTGACATGGCTTCGATATAATCCAAATCTTTGAATGCAGTTCTATAAACTTTCTAGCTTGCTGTTCTTTTCTAAATATTAGTTGTGTGAGTACTTTTCTTCATACACATGGATTATTTTTCACATCCTCTTTTCTCTATCCATCCTTGTTATTAGCCTTCTCTTCCACATGCTCAGAGCGTTGCTGCTCCAGCTCCATTTTAAAATCTGGAGCTTGACTCTTCTTTCAGAAAGTCCAGAGGAATTTTGTTATTAAAGCTCTTGAAAATTTGATAATGGATTCCTTTCTTTGTGGATGTATTTAATTTGCATTCAGACTCCTCATTATGTTGGATAAATATGTTCAAGCAATCTAACTTCCCATGTGTTTGCTCCTCAGAAGTAACTATCCTGAAATACTGATAACAGTGGAGGTGAATGGTGCCATCTTTCTGTCTTATAGACCAAGACTTTATCTTCTCTGCTTTCATTCCAGTGATAATTGCTTATCAACAGAAACAGGCTTCTTGGTGTGACTCTGAAGCCACAAAGTTTGTGGTCCCCAGCAAAGACATATTAGGACCTGGGTCCAGTGTATCAATTGTAGTGGGTTTAATAGAAAGTGGACAATGAGGAAATATTGTATATGGTTGACTGTGGTGTCTGAGGTTGATAAGCCCCTCTCATGGTCTTGTTTCTCACTCCTTTGAGTGCCTTCCCACTCTGACTCTGGTATCCTGATGACAACATGGGGAGAAACAATGTGAAATATTTTCAATGGAAACAAAAACAAATATTGCATTCCTCATTTTCCCTGTAAGAATGCTTCTAACTGCAGTGCAGCTTTCACCTCCTCACAAGATCAAAGGCACAAAGATAAGAAACGTCTGAGTACATGTGGTTCATGTTTATAAAAATGCCCTTATAGCGTTGCATGCAGCAAAAGTAAGAGCAGCACTGGCTTTGGTGGAACAAAACAACAATCTTCCAGTTCAGAAATAATCATGAGATTTAGGTTGTGTTTCGCAAATGGCAACAACACTTGCAATTCACCATAATATTACCAAAGAAATTGTTGTTTTGTAAGCATAGGACATAGATGGTTTCTTGGAAATTAAGGTGGCTGCAGATGGGAAGGGGATCTTTCTATCCCCATTCCCTAGTTAACTCCTACTTAAAGTTCCAGTCCTAACCAGTAGCCATGGCACCTTGCACAGGAGCTCAGACATGGGAAACCCTGCAGCACAAAAGGGAACTATGTCTCCTCCTTGTCCCACACCCCTCTGCAATCAAGCATTCCTTCCCTAACTCTCAGCCGGCCACAAGCAGCTCTGTTCTGCCCCCACCACGCGAGGGAGGGGGAGAGCCAGGATCCCCAGTGCCATTCGAGGAGGATGGAGATGGTCAGCACACAGGGCTGGCAACACAACACCATTTGCGTATGTGCGATTGGTGATACCAGTGCAGACAGTACTACACACACACTGAACTGTGTACCAGTCTACAGTCCATTGCCAGGTGCATGGCACAATGTGCTGAGCAGAGAGAAAGTCAAGAATAGTTTTTATGTGAGTTATGGGATTTATGAAGAGGCAGCAGCTAACACTTAGTTGAGAGCTAAAAGGCCCTCAGCAGTCCATGCTCTCATGGCAAGAGTTCCCAAAGGGCTTACAGATCAATTACACAAATGAGGAAAGCAGTGAGAGGAAGACAATGTTGAAGAACTGAGAATGACCCAAGACCAAGAACTGAGAATGACTCTGACCCAAGTGGAGTATCAATGACAGAGGCCAGGTACGTGTCTGTATTTCCTGAATCCCAGTCTGAGCCTTAAAACCTTTCTGCACATGCCAGTGGCCTAGTTATGAGACACCAGTTTTTTTCACAGCCTGCAAAGATTTACTGTTTAATGAAAAGGATTGACATATTTTTCCTTCTGTTTGAATTAGAGATTTTGACATAAACACTCTGCTGTTAAGCAAAATTTTTCTTCCTTTTTGTGTTTAATTTAGCTAAGATGTTAAGTCCTATTTTATGCATGGGTTATTATTGAGTGGTACAGAATAGGAATAGTTTGTCCAACAGAGTAATAAATTAAGAGTTGAACCCAGAAAAATACTGTATCTTTCATCTTTCATCTCTTTCCTTCTCTTCTGATCTTTTTACATTTTAGAAGAACAGACATTCTTTCCTCTCTAGCTTTCTTTTTCCCCCAGCTCTTCTATTTTTTGATCATAGCCTCTCCTGTGTTACTATGGTTTTAGTTTAATTTTACTCCCCCCTCTCCACACCTTTTTTCTTCCCTTTGCTATTTCGTTCTCCTGTTGCTTCTTAGCATACAGCTTCATTCTTGCAGAAGGATTGCCCCTTGCAGGCAGTGACCTGTCCTTCCCCATAGAGCAGTCCCTTCCCACAGCTCCGCTCCAGTGAAGGCCATTGAAATCTGCCTGATCTTTGAAACACAGCACCACTGAGAGGTTGTCAATCATGTCTTACTGTGTGCATGCTGACTGGAGCAGCAAAGAAAAAGAAAAGAAAATGAAAGAAAAAAAAAAAGGGGCTCTAGGAACTATGCTTCTGAGCCTTATGTTTGTAAACTAATCCCTCTGCATTGAGGCTAACAGTTTTCTTTGCATCACTAAAATTGATTCCCAAAGAGACTCCTTTTTAGTGTGTGGATTTCAGGCTGCATGGTACACTGATAGCATCTGAGGCCCTTGTGCTAACCCTTCTGCACACCCAGCTGCTGAGATTTCATCCGCTGCTGAGATTTCATCCTTTTCTTTGTTGTCTTATATTATTCTTTTTAAATGTTATGACCTGAATTTTCCTTGCATTTGATAGTATTGCAGTTAAAATAGTCTTCCTAAATGTCTCAGGATTAGTGATGCATAAATGTTGACAATGAACTGAGAGGACAGCTTCAACCAGGGTAGGGGAGGTTGCGCCAGGTTGTTTGTTTGTATCATAATGCATTGGTTGCAGTGATTAAAAAAAAGGATGGTGTCACAACAGCATGCTGTGTTGTAAATATCCATTAAGAACAGAACAATCCAACTGGCCATGGCTCTAAGTTAACCACCATCAACCAAAGTGGGTAATAGAGTTTTGCATAAAGTTCATTTCTGGTCCATCCCAAAGAGAAAAAGGAATTAAGAGTACGAAAAGCTTTGCAAGAGTGAAGATTTGTAGCGTGTGGGCTTTTTAAGTCTGTTGATGGAGGAATGGTACTGGTCTTTGGGTAACAGTTAAGATTTTTTAACTTGTGGAGACAACCATAAGTTTGCTTTGGTCAGGGTTCATCAGTAGCATCTTTCTACATTATAGAAAGAAGATAATGGGTAATGCATCCTGTCTGCTTCCTTGCTCTGACAACTTAAAGAAATCAAGGTCAAGATGAGCCTGAAAGAATATGTTCTCCATTGTTCCTTTCTTTTCTCTGACAATGGTCAAAAATTTTCTTAAATAATAGCGATTTCTTAAATATTTCAGTGTTCCTGTTTTGCATGAGAACCATCTGTTGTGTGGAGTCATTATTGAAATCCTGACAACATTCATTAAGCGCGTATCTCCATTGTGTTTCACTATTGTGTATGCATTAAAGAGCACGTAGAGAGCAACTAAGGAAAGTGAGTAAAACGTATTGTGTTTTTTGCTTTTATAGCCATGGCATTAAACTGTAATGCCTTGTATATTTAAAGGGTTTTAATGTTTCAGAAGAACTCAGTCATTAAATCTTGAAAAAATCACACTGAATGTCTTCAGAATTTCCATAGCAAACTAAGTTTGAAAAATGGGACTTTTCTAGTGAACATGGGGAGATTTCTCCAGTGGATGAAGTGCCATATATCAGTAAGAATCATCACTCATGAGGAAAAATGAACAGAATATCTTCCCAAGCCTCGTACCAAAGACATGAAACTCTAAAATCAAATGACCATATAAGAGTGGGGGGGGAAGAAAACCCCTTCCACTGAAGTATTTTTGAAAAAACAATCCCAAGAACATAATTTGCTTTATAAATAACATACAAATGTTTTCAAATGCTCTGTAAGAAGAAAACTTTCACCAAAACTTCCAAATGTTTCTATTTTTCTTTTTTTTTTTTTTTTTGAAACCTACAGTTCTGTTATGTTATATTGCAATGCTTTTCTGTAGCTTCATCTTTCCGGCAGAACTATTTCTATGATAGTGTAGCATAATTTATTATGCTTATAAAATAAAACCTCTCTTTTCAAGAAGAGGTAGTGATGCATCACAGAGGGAAGCACTCCAGCTTGTAGAAATCCCAGCTCACAGAAGTAGGATATAGCCAATTGTAATTCCAGTGAGGCACCATTGTGCCTAAGCATTTGGGGCACCAGTCAGAATGCCAAAAGTTTAGGAGGAGGAGGGGGGTGGGTTTTGCTGTTTGGGATGTTGATTCGGCTTTTGATGTTTCTTTTATTTTTCACTAGAGAAAAAACTGTTCTTTCCTAGGGCAAAAACAGACCAAAATATAACCTGTGAATAAAATATTTGGGTTTGCGAAGTTCTCGTTTATGAAAAGCAAGTTAGAGAGAGGTATGTGCTATTGTATGAAACTGGCAACACTGCATTCAAGAATTAAACATCATTATTTTTATTTCAGTACCAGAAGAAAGATAGAGAGCTCACTGGCTGTGGTTGCATAGAGAGGCCCCTAGAACGGGGAAAGAGTGCAATATTGTGAGAGCACTGCCCCAGTAATGCCAATAATAAAAATCTTATCCATTTGAATGTGGAAATGAGCTCTTTAAAAATAACATGCTACAATCTTTTACAGCTGCTTGAAGGGTCCCTAAATCTGTGTCTGAAATCCTGCAAAATCTGTCCATTTCCAAAAATGTGCTTTTAATTCAAATCATGTTTGACTCAATTGTTTTAAGGAAGAGAACAGGAAAAAATGGACAAGCAAAGAAATGGTCCCCTAATATATTTGTCTTACTCAGCCGGTACTAAAAGAATAGCATCTGTGCCCTTTTCAATAATTGCAGCATTATTCAGTTTGATGCACCCTGCGCAACGAACGCCACAGAAAACTTACTGGCTTTTGATTGAGAACTGTGTGGTCTCAGAACGCCTGCAGTCTCAGAAAACATTTGCCAAGGACATACCTGGTTTATTTAATGAACAGGAAACAGTGCAGTTGACTAGTACTGACCTTGCCTGCAGGTACCGCATCCCTGAAAGACTGCGAGGGAAAAGTAATGGACGGTACGGTGAAGTGATGCACAGCTGGGCAGATGATGCTGCAGAGAACAGTCGCCTGGTTTGGTAGTGCTGTATTTTCCCCGGACAGGTTTATGAAGTGTGTTTGTATCTTCCAGCAAGACCTGGGAGCGCCGCTGCTGCCGTAGGTTAGCAGGGACACCTAGTGGCTTTGGTAAATTAAACTGGGATTGCTTCTGCCACTTGCTGATAAACTCGCAAGGGTTTTGAGGAAAGGCTCTCAGTGCCTCTCTGCTTCAGTGTTGTGTCTCAAAGCATTTTGAAGCACAACCCTTCTCTGTACCTTTTTCTATGAAGCTGGGGAAAACGCATGTGTGCGTTAAGTATTGTGACAGACTTTCATGAGAAGAAAGAGGGTTGTTGATTATTGCATGACTGCTATAATCAGCGTTTGCAGAAACAAACAAGCAGGAGGTCACTTAAAATCATGAATTCCACAATCAGCTTTATTATTTTATCAGTATTAAAGCAGGGAAATGCCGTTTACGTCTGTGGTTCTGGTAGTTTAAAGTAAACCATTTTAAATGTAATGCAAATAGTTGTTTTCTTTTGTCATATAGGTATTATGCATGACCATATTTTCTGTCTTCTGGGACTAAATAACTCCCACTAAATCAATAATGCTTATGAAAGTGAGACACTTAAATGACACTTGCGGAATCTTTACATGTAAAATGCGTTTCCTGTAAAGCCACAGGTCAACTTCTAGGTGAAATTTAGACTGGTATATACCCACTGTAGAAGGTCACCTTGTACTGCAGCAGATAAAAGCAACCACACCAGGTCAGGCAGGGACTGATCTAGAGCAATATTTTGTTTCATCTGTTGGTGGCAACAACACTAGAAGAATCCCAGTGATAAATGTGAGCAAGCTGGAGTTTGCCAGGGTTCTGGCTGCTTCCTGAAGAAACCCGGGAAAAACCAAAGGTGTCAGAAAGTTAGCACGGTTCACAAAGCACAAAACATGGCTCGCTGTGTCAAGGTGCTGCTCTGTGCTGGACCTGCACCAATGCACTTACCAGCGCTGCAGACACTAGCAGCCACTGCAGCCGCCAACACAGAGCAGCGTTATACAGCCATTCTGGCAAAGACTCCCCAGGAGCTGCCAGGAGGACATCAAGATAGCAAAGAAAAAACAGAATAGGTGGCCCAAATATGGTGGTGGAAAGTTTAGGGTCCAATTGCAGGAGAGTTGATCCCTTCAGTCAAGAGCTTCAAAATGAATGCTGTTACATAGCAGAGAAAGAAGTAGAAACAGGGGCTGATCCCATACAGTTGGAACTGGACTTAGTTAAGAACTGTTGAGAACCTATGTGGATGAATTTCCAACAAAGTCTTTCTCAGCAGATAGTGTTCTCTGTACTGATATTTTAAGGCTTTGCTCCTGGTAACGTTCATTAATGATACACGTTATTAAGAAATCTGAGTCCACCCCTTTCACACTCAAACTACCTTTACTGAAACATAAATAGTCTACAGAAGTTATCCTCCCATCATTTCATTGATTTTAGAGCTAGAGATGATATAGATCATAGTTGATGGCAAGCCTTGTTACAAAATCTGTTTCCACAGATGACAGCAAACTGGTTAGCTGTGATTTTTCCCTTCTCTGGCTTCATCAGCTGACATAACACAGACCCTCTGTATCCTCTTCTTTCAGTATATGTATATTAATGCTAGATTGAATAAATTATAAGCATTATCCTCTGCTTTCAAACAGCTGAACACTGAACAGACCTGCCCTGGCCAGGTTCAAGGATTGTTGACTTTCCCTGGTCCTCATAAGCACTTGATTTCCTTTTACATTTTTTCAGCATCACACCATGTTGTTATCAGCTTCCTAAAGAGCTGTGCACTATTTTATGTGACAGAGAGAGGTTTTTCTCCCAGCACAAAAATTCCTCGAGTCACTAGAAAATTTGCCATTGACGTTAATGATCTTCTAATTAAACCTCAGCCTTCGCTGCCTTTCATGGTTGTATTCTCCACTCAGTTTTACTGTGTGTAGGATCACGAAGGTCTCCATGTATCATCAGTTAACCAATACCTAGAATTTAAGAAAAACTACTCCAAAGTGCTAGTATGGTAATATTGTACAAAGACACTATCTTCTATCCTGTCTCCTAAATAATGGCTCTTTGTTCCTTGTTTCTCCCACAAAGTGGTCTGAAAGGAGGCCTGAGAGTAAGCACTTGGGAAAGAAATTGTTAAAAGTTTTGTACTCTCATTCCCTGCTCGGTCTACGGGCAGAACCATTTTAGAATTCTGCATTTTTCGAATTGCAATGAATATGCTTCTTGCATTATTTATTCTGTTAGCAATGGTTTGTTCCTCTCAATTTTTATTTTAAACAGGAAGAAAGTTCAGTATGCTACTGCACCACTACAGTACAGTAATACATAATCTATAAAATTCTGGATTTTCATGTCTAACTTTTGCTTTATTTATTAAGATAATAAAAAGTTTTAGAAAAAGGAATGTATTCAATTCTTCTTGGCAGTATTCCTAGTTCTTACACAAGCATTACCTACCTTTTGCTGAAGTTTTCATTGGTAATGTGGCTTGATTCTGGTTTTACTGCACCGTATGAGAATCAAAAGTTGTTCTAGATAACATTGCCAGATAATGAATGGCTTCATTGCATTAAAAATCAAATTTGACAGACTTGAACTGGAGAAAACAAAGTCTAATATCATAGTTGTTTTGAGATTTCTTTACTCTCCTCAGCCTGAAGAACTCATTTGCTTGCTGGCTTTACACTCCTTTTTTTCCATTTGCCTTTAACTTTTCAGTCTCACCAGTGGTATAAAGAGACTTTGAAGTCACATGAGAACCAGGCTGAATGTATGTATGGAAATACTTATTCATCAGTGTCTTGGTAAGTTAATGATAAATATATTTCAAGTAGTGTAGCTGCAGTTTTGAGAAATAGGGACTAAATCAGAGCTGTGAATGATGTATTCAGCATTTCCTCAAATGGCACATATAATTTCATGCAGATATAGGTGTATATTTCCAGATAATTTGGCATGTAACAGAGTTACCCAAATATATTTGAGATTTTTTTGCATCACTTCTGGAATTTATGGCAGGGAATAGGTATTCCTGTTGGTATATTAACCATAAGTTTCAAGCAGAATATGATAGAAGGAAAAGTTTCTAAAATATATACTGATATTACCCAGCAGGGGAGTGGAGTGCTTAAAATGCCAGTGAAATGGAAGTGTGAAGTGCTGACCTCTAATGTTATCTTAATTAAAATTGTCTCTGTTAAAGTCCTTGTACTTCCAGGAGCTCACTGTCATAGAGACTTCACACTTCATATTGTGCAAGTGTAATTTAAAATTTGAGACAAGGGAGCAAAATTATTGCTTCCACTGGAAAAGCTACGAACACACATAAGTACAAAAAGGAATATATCACCTTGGCAAATTAAGGTGGTGGCATGCAAGATTGGTTTTTGCATCTCTGTTACAGATTTTACAGTCAATTTTATCGATCATACCTGAGACTAGAAAGTGCAGTATATACTTATACCCCTCTAAAAACAGTTCCTAAACATATGGCAAATGCTCTGCCTAAGCAACCAGCTGCACCAGATGGCATGGCAGGACGCTATCTAAAACTTTTATGAAGTAAAACTGCAAAGATTTACTTTTCTGCGAAGAAGGACATACCTAAAACTACTCAAGTAAATTCAAATAAACACCTAACTTATAAGGTGCTCTGAACAAACAGAAGACTTGTTCAAACTATAACTTGCTCATCTTTTGCCCCTTGCGCTTAGCTCTGTACATTATTGAAATATCAGCCTCGGCCTTAACCCACTCACCCAGTTTTGAGACACTATGAATTCCAAATGTAAATCTGACAAGAGGTTGGGGTGGGTTTTTTTTCAGTTTCCAGAGCAATTATATAAGCGTCAATAATGCGTGTTATATGATTTGTATAAGGTTTGTTGTTTATTCAGAAACAACATATTTCACGTCTATATGAGTCCCTATATTTTTAATTTGTAGAGGGCTTTTCTAGGAAGGAAAGGCAAGTATAAAGATAACTTTTCTCCCTCAAGACCTTAGGAAAGTTTGAATGCTCCTTTTCAGTCATCCTTTTGAGAGATGGTAGAGGCAATGTTTACCACCCAGATGCCGTTGTGTATGTGCTGTCGTGGCACGCCGGGCTTGTTCCTTAAATGTCATCATCAGGCCTTTTTACAGTGTTCTGAGCGCTAAACGCCACTCACTCAGATATAGTTTAAGCATGCCTGAAATGTAACCAAACACAACTTTGCTGTCCAGGTTCATTTGTTCAGACGGTATTGTGGTTGCTTTCCGTAGCTAAGTAAAAAATTTGCATTGTTAAAAAGTTAGTAATGCAGAGAGAGTCATTAAAAGGGAGGAAAAGCTTGAAATGGTGACTCAGTGAAGCAGACAGATTTGGGAAAGCTGCTCCATACGGCAGAAGCTCTCGACCAGAAGGTCCTCCCACCAGCACCGCCAGATTGTGTGAAGGGATGCAGGGGACATGCGTGTTAGCCAGGCAGTGGGAAGTGGATCAGAGACGGATACATTTAAACTACTCTCCACCCACCTCCCCTGTGCTTTTTTAAGGATGCACAGCCATTCCAAATTACGGCCATTAGCCAAATTGCTGTTTGGAACTGTTTCGGAGGACTTCAGGTCTGCATTCAGATTGCCTTTCCTATCTCCTCTGTGCCTTTTTCCCCCCTTTCACCCCATGTGAAGTCAGTGATTCATTCTCTTTTCTTTCCTCCATATGGCAGGATGTATTAGAAAAGAGGGAGAAATGCTCAACTAGAACATATTCCTTCAGTCCCAGAGGAGGCAGAGGGGAATAAACAACATTTGCAGCTTATTTTCTCCTCTTTATATTTGTGCATAAGCCAGAAGGTTTGGGCTGTTTCTTTTCCCTTCCAGTGAAAAGGTCTGGTCACTGGGTCCCGATGGTATGCTTATTTGAGTGATAAGCAGATAGCAGCACTCTTTGGAACTACCTAAAGTCCTCTTCTGTGCGGTTGATAGTGCAGAATTCTGTGAAATGTTGATCAAACTCCAAATTGCACTCTCTAAACATCTGCCTGATGCTAACTTCATCTTACAAATTCTTGTTCATAAGATCTCTGCAGTCTGTGGTTACACATCGGTATTTGGATGTAGTTGCCATGCAGAAAATAAGATAAATTAGCTAGACTGAGCATTTCTTAAAGGAAAACATATCAATGTGTGTCAAGTATCAATAAAAATCAGTTTAAGCAAAGTTAGACAGAGCAGTGTTTAAACAGAAAGAACCACCCTCTTCATTGACAGTAAGTACATACCAATCAACAGAACCAATGAAAATTTACCAGCATAATTTCCTTTCACTAAAACAGCAAGGCAGATATTGACCAACTGTCTTAATTGACTTGCAGTTCAGCTTTTCAGGCATTAAATTTCCTAACTGTGAACAGAACTGGCAGCCAAGTGACTCTTGTTTAAAACATGTTTGTGTGAAAAAGAAAATGGAGATGCTGGTATGGAAGAACAAAATATGCTCACAGCTTTTCTTCAACAATGATAAGTTTTAATCCACAAGAATCTGAGTCAAAACTTCACAGAAGAAACAACTATACTGTTGCCAGTACTCATTTGTACATGATGTTCTCATGGTTCTGTCTCAGATGGCACGGTATTCATCTAAAAATCCTCATTTCATTAAGGATTATAGTGACTCTGGCTGATTTTACATAGGACACCTTTGAAACAAAAAGGGTCCCAGAATCTTGTAGGCTTTGTAAGTTTATGTGTTGCACTTTCAGAAGTGATGGATAGTGAAAGCCTACAAGTGGTCTGTTGCAAAAGCTCAGCTGTCAAGCCATCACATCTTCCACCACAAAACTCAACTTCATTTGATCATGCACCTATATGCGTAAATTATTGCATCTCTATGTTGCTTTTGGGTGGAAGACTAGACTTCAAAGTCATTTGAACATGATGGTCTCTAACTGTAAATACTTAATCTGCCCATCTGCCCTTCCTTAGGTGTAAAATGAAAGTATGTTTAACAAATAAGTTTTATTAGTTTCCAAATTATGTGTAGATTACTTAAAAGTTACAAGCATAAATGCATTAAAATAATCCATATGAAAATGAGCCAGCTTCCTTTCAAATAGCTTGGGCTTTAATTAAAGCTCAGTAAGAACTATTCATCTGATGGACCCCAAAAGGCAAAAATACAATCTACCCAACTGTGGTAGCTGGTATTTAGTGCCATGAGCCATTTAACATCGTGCTCCTTTCCCTTCCCCATAGAGCAGGACAGAACGAAGGGACAGTCTAGAGACCAGTGTCAGGTTCCTGTAGTTCATCCTACTGCAAGTCCTATGTCACTATGCAGGGATCTGCCTGGATGATATCAGTGGGATGTTAGGGATCCAAATCCTTAATCTGGGAACCAGAGAGAAACATGGACAGCAGCAGCTGCCAAATGGAACACCCTCATATGTCAAGGATTTTTCAAGAAGGTTGTGGTCCTTTCAGATGCCAAAATAAATGCCTAGCTCTTATGAATTTTCTCTCACTTCTAGCAGTGAAGCTGTTCCTTAAACTGGATGCTTATCTTCACAGTGAAGGATCTTAGCCTGGGACCCTGATGAAAAATGATGGCTGAAAATCTGTTCTGACAGGAACAGCTGAGAACCCTTTTTCTTTAAATATGTGGCTGTTGTTAACAAAATAAATGTGGAGCTTTAGTTCCCCAAATTCAAGCAACAGCAAAACTGAAAAAGGTCTTCAGTATCACTGGTCAAAATCCACGTTCATGGCTTTGATCCAGAAGTTATTGCAGAACACGTCCTAATTCACATATGTATTTCCCAGAAAGCCAGAAGCAAGCATGGCTGGAGCACAACAGCCGGCAACTTGTTCAGCTACGCTAGCCAAAGGCTTCATAGCTGACATACAGACGTTTTTATAATTTTTAGTGCTATATATTCTGTATAACCTGAACTCCCACTAAGAGTATTATATTTTTTTTATTTCATTTTGTTTTTAATTAAACATTCCACAGAGTGGCTAACTGCCTACCAATTCTTGGTTTTATACAGTAGTTTTCTTCAGTCTTTCTAGAAACACTCAGTTCATCAAGACCTGCAAGCAGAATGCAGAATAAGGCATTCTGAATCATTGATTAAAAAAATGGGTATAATGCCCATTATTAACTCTGTGTTCTCTGTCAGACATTGGAAAATAACTGAAGTGTGCAGTTTTCCTTACCCAAGTGATTGTCAGAGCTCTCAAACACTGAAAATGAAGCTTGGGCAGGACAGTTCTGAATCACAGCACTGAGACTGAGCCCGCACCATTCTCATCTATCAATTTTCTACAGAAGCAGCTGTTATTTTATACAAGCACAGATAGCATAGTAGTTCCCTGCTGTTTACTCTCCACCATATACATCATTACCGGTTACCAACTTGTCCCACACTGACACTTCATAAGCAATGGCAGACACGCAGACCTCAGTAATCAGGCCTTCCCTGCAAATCAGCATGATTTAGCATGAAGTATACTAACACTTCATAAAAATAATATTGTATTTTTTCCCTGTTTTTCTTTTTTAGCTTTTTTAAACTTTTTAGGTGTGTCTTTGCTTCTATATTTTGGAGCTCACCGTTCCTCAAAGTCAACATTTTGAAATTACATCTGTAAAAAAAGGGCTTGGTTTCTGTAACTGGGATCCAGAAGCTTAGCTTAAAACCTAGAGGCCCAAAGTTTATAAGAACTGGCATTATCATTGTACTAAGTGCATCTATGTACTTAGAGAAGTGCACTATTTTTTTCCGTTTTTACCTCCTAAGTGTATGCATTGTATTATACTGACTGTTTGAAGATGGGCTGGCACAACATTTTCTGATTTTTTTTACTATTAGACAGGATTAGGCTTAAATGACCCTATTAAAAAATAAAGATTTTCTATCATAGAGGAAAAAATAAAAACCTTAGACAGTTATAGGAAGGTTAGAGAGACAGAAATTGAAAAAGAAACATCATCTATTGAGCAAACAGTTATCCTTAACCTGACTGACTTCATGTATATGAGTCATCCTGTCAGATTCAATAGTTCATCTGCTTTTAAGTATTATGTGATATTACTGCCTTTGAGGGTACAGGAACCTGTGTGGAAGTGAAAGGGCTTTTTATTTAAAATCAGTTTATATCATAAAGGAAGGAAAATCCAGTGTTCTGATCTGAGATACCCACTACTGGTAATATTAAAAAAAAAGGATATTTCTGTATCTTCCTTAATTACCTGAGGAAGTCCCATCCAGCTGCAGAAGACTGTACCAGAGGCATCAAAACTGCAACAAAGTTTACAAGCTTAGGGAAAGCTTTACAGTGAGTAAAATCTTACTATTAGTTAGCATGTGCCTGACTGTACACAAGAGTACAGCCATTGGCAAAATTACTTGCTTGAGGAAATTAATTGGAATCTGGTTCACAGCATTTCTGCTTCCAGTGATACCACTGGCAAGCGGCTTTGACTGCAGTGGGAACAAGATCCTTTTCATCCTCTTAACTAGTAGAAGTTTTAGCTGGAAGTGAAGCTAGTCTGTTAGATCAAACACTCAACTGTCTTCAAAACCTGCAATTTTATCAAGCCGTGCCTGTATTCAGCAGCAGGATTGCCATCTGAAAACGTACCCACGCAGACTTGAACACACCAGAAAGGGCTCTTATATCCACTATTGCGTGAAAACCACACCCGGGTTTCAAGTGTCTGCCTGCAGAGGCACAGGGATCTCAAGGGTTGTCAGTGCCACCCAAAGTTCACTTCCACAACTTCATGCGTTTCAGCCCAAGCTCCCGCACTCTGAGCCCTCTCCAAGAAGGAGGAAGAACAAAAGGGCACACGTTTCCACCAGAGAAGATGACAGTTCCCACCGGTCTGTTGAAACATCTTTTGAAGCATCAGGCTTTCACCAGTTCTTTGGGCAGGCACTTTTTGAAGTAACACAAGGTACCAGAGACATGTCCTCACATCCTGACAGAGTGTGGTTTAGTAAATAGACATTTACTGCTGTTACCCATGGAAGCTTGGTTTGACAGTGCTGTAAATCTGGGTCCAGCACTCAAATCAATCATAGTAAAACTATAATGTTATGATTAATGTTAGGTCAGATACCAAAACCTTAAGAGGAAAAAGAGATCTTGTCCATGAAAGAGCAGCTTTGATTATGGGTGTGCCTAGGAGGTGGGGGATGTCCTTTCAGCAAATCCATGTCTTCAGTCGTAAGCTGAAGCATCCAATTCTTCTATCATGGGATGTAAGGCATAAAGTCACAAAAACAGAAGGGTCTGAATGTAACGTCTAATATCACTGCTTGGTGAGAGACCTGGATAGGTTGATTAAATATACAGGATATTTCAAATAAATATACAGGAAAAAAGAATAACCTATGAGTGTTCTGTATTTTTTACATCAGCTGCTTCCCGAAAAGTGTTGAGCTGAGCTCAGGCAGTTCTACATGGGAAGAATGCCTAGACTTTTGTGTTAGGACTGAATTGGTTATCCTTTAATATTCACTAATGAAGTGTTACTTTACTTGGTGTGTTCTGATTTCAAAGAGACTGAAAATGGAGTTTTGGCTGATTGTTATATTACTCTTGTACTCATTCAATTATGGTATACAACGGCTTGTAAGCAAGAAGTTATGATAACCTTAGGAAAAGAGAAAAACAACAAATCATTTTTATTTTTCTTAGCCAGCAAATACAATATCGTGGAAACATTGAACACCTTTCACAGTTTCATATCATCTGCCAGGGTGTTGTATTAATTTCCTTTAAATTTATAACTCAGTTTTGTGCATCTATAATTATATGCAATAAAGCAAAAAATAGTTGTTGCTCCTTGCCCTTTCCAAAAAAAACCCTAAAAATGTATGAATCCTCTGAATTTTGCATAACACTTGGTCTTTTCCTTTCTCAGAGCAGAGTAGTCAGAGAGAGAAAGAGAGCCTGTCTTGAGAGTCCACCAGGTGTTTATTTCCAACATTTCTTATTCCCATACCAGCTGCTTTGGTAACAAGCAGGTGACTGGTCATTTCTAAATTTTTTTCCTCCCCTGCTTTCATTTAAGAAGCTAGTGAAATTGCCGAGACACATTATTGCAATGTTTTTGATACAGTTGGATGCAGAATCAGGAAATCAAATGGAAAAGCATAGAAAGCTTTGAAAAAATTATCATGTGTAAGAAAGGGAGCTGGTTTTGTATTTCTGTCATACACAAGAACAAGGATTATTGCTTTACAGAGGATTTGCTGGGCTGTGAATTGTGTAAAAGATGTTGAAATAAAATCTGGCCACCCAACAAAAAAATTGATGTACTGGAGGAATCTGCACAGCCCAGTTGTTCCTTTTTGAGTGTCATTCTTCTGCATTCTTAAACACAAGAGCGGAATTTGGCTGAGATGAAACTGTGAGAAACAGATAGTATATTATCTTGAATGACATTGTTGTGCGAGGCCCCAACTACCAATAACAAGTCATGGATCTAGATAATTTTTTGAGGACACTGACTTTGGGCACACTCAAAATATTCTTCTGAGGCTTATGGCTTCTCCTTACATTGTACATCTGAACAGTTAGACGTCATGAATACTAATATGGTGTATGCAAAAAAAAATGCTGGCACAGATAACCCTTTTGCAGTGGATCTCTATGAATGAAACTGTTGTTTTTACAGGTTTTATTGTCTTTGTCTGTTAGTCATCCCACTGACCAGCTCCTGAGCCATGAATAGTTGCACATCTGGCAATTTCATACCATATGGAAAATTAGCTAGTGGTAATTCCAGCAACATTTATGGCAATGTGCAGCAAAGTTTCTCTACACTACTGATCAATGGAATTCAGTCTCTTTGAGCAGTGGAAGTCTCCACCTTAGTGTGTCCATTTCAAGGATAAATTCTTATCTGAGTGCCTTTTGCAGCTTCACTGCGATTAATTTTGATCAGCTAAGACAAAGCTCACAAAATATCTAAAGCTGCCCAATGACACCTTTAGACACCTAAATATATTTTTGTTGTCTAGACCTCTCAGTTGAAACAGACATATGTGGCTCTGACCTGTAGCTTGTTTCCCTGAACAAAGTAAATTAAATAAAATTCCAGGGGAAAAAAAAAGCTTTTTATTTTGAATCCCCATGCTAGATTTACTGAGCTAGGTCTCAGAGTGCTTGAATGAAGAAACCAGTAGATGTAGGGGTTTTGGATTTTAGCAAAATTTTTGACACTGTATCACACAGTATCCTTCTGGACAAAATTTCCAGCACACAGCTAGACAAGCCCATAATAAGTTGGCTGAGCAACTGGCTGCTGGGTTGAGCTCAAAGAGTTACAGTAAATGGGGTTACATCAGGCTGGTGGCCAGTCACCAGTGGGGTTCCCCAGGGCTCAATTTTAGGGACAGTGCTCTTCAGTGTTTTTATAAATGATCTGGATGCAGGAATCAAATGTACATTAAGTGAGTTTGCTGATGAAACTAAACTAGGAGGAGCTGTGGACTCCCTCGAGGGTAGAGAGGTGTTACATAGAGGTCTGGATAGACTAGAGAGCCATGCAATCACCAACCATGTGAAATTTAACAACAGCAAGTGCCAGAATCTCCACCTGGAATGTGGAAATCCTGGTTATACGTACAAATTAGGCTATGAGAGCTGGAGAGCAGCCCAGTGGAAAGAGATCTGGGGGGGTGGGTTGATGGCAAGTTGAATATGAGTCAACAGTGTGCCCTGGCAGCTGAAAGGGCCAACTGTGTCCTGGGGTGCACCAAGCACAGCAGAGCTAGCTGGGCGAGGGAGGTGATTGTCCCATTCAGCACTGCACTGGTGCTGCCCCACGTTGAGTCCTCTACAGTTTTGGCCACCTCAATATAAGAAGGACATCAAGATATTAAGAGTGTGCCCAGAGGAGGGTGACCAAGTTGGTGAAAGGTCCTCAGGGCAAGACTTAGGAGGAGCGGCTGAGGTCACTTGGTTTGTTCAACTCGGAGAAGAGAAAGCTGAGGGGTGATCCCATCACAGTCTACAACTTCCTCAAGGTGGGCAGCGGAGGGGGAGGTGCTGATCTCTTCTCTGGTGACCAGGGATAGGACACAAGGGAATTGAATGAAGCTGTATCAGGGAGAGTTCAGATTGGACGTTAGGAAAAGGTTCTTCACTGGGAGGCTGGTTGGTCACTGGAACAGGCTTACCAGGGAAGTGGTCATAGCACCAAGACTGTCACAGATCCAGGAGTGACTGGTCAACAGTTTTAGTCATATGGTTTAGTTTTAGGTAGTCCTGCAGGGAGCAGGGAGTTGGACTCGATGATCCTTGAGTCCCTTCCAACTTGAGATATTCTATGATTCTATGACTGAAAGCATGATCATAGTAATTAGCCCTAGTTGGGGAACTGCCTGAAAAGAAAATTTCAATTGCCAAATAACTGATGTCATCCTTACATATACACATGCAAATAAACACTGTTCTTATGATAATTCTTGAATTCTAGATTATTCTAGGAATGTTTGTCATTGGGATGAGTAATAAAGCTTAAGACTGCAGTGAATTCTCCAAATCAAATGAATTATAACTTACTGGCAAGGAGTTTGTAGAAAGTCATGTCACATATTTCAAAACAGAGGGAAATTGCCAGCATCCTTTGCTTTTTGGATATCTTTTCACCTCCAGATTCAGAGGGCATAATCTTCCCCTCAGGATACAAGTGAAATGGATACCTCTTTTATTTTTTCTCACTCATTACAGAGATTTTGCATTTATTGTAGTATATGCTCAGAAATTACAAAGATATACAAGATAGCTTCCTCTGGAGGAGACGCAGGAAGATCTGTGCACAGTTCTGATGGTATCCTTCCTGTTCATGCATCCTCCTTGTTTGGATCCCCCTCCCGGCTCCCATGTCCAGTAATACTGAAAATATGTAATGCTTTTGACAGTGAACCAATTACCCTCCTTTGCTTGTCCTCTTTTCTTCATTTTTTCCAGCCACTGTTTGGCCTAAGTGACATTTTGGAGCTACAAACTAACTGAAAGAGTGAAATATTACGTACAGCCTTCATCAAGAAGTATTTCAATTCTTTCTGTAGGATAAAACTTTTACACAGTGCTTACAGTATATTTTGAAAAAGTGAACTTCAGTTGATAACATGGGTGCCTTCAGTCTTAAGATCCCAAATGATGTAGTCTCATCTGGGTTTCTTACAATTGTCTTTGATATTAATGAACTTTTAATTAGGAATAACACTGAGACATCATTATGGATAGATGTATCCATGCAGACTCAAGCATTGATTTTTTATTTTATTTTATTAATTAGGACATCTGAAGGTGCTCTGACAACAGAAAGATATTTTAGCAATAATTTTATTTAGGACAAGGACAAGTATGTTATTCTCAGAGAGTATTATTATGGTGGTATAAACAGTGTTCTCCTCTGAAGACTTCTAAGCATATGTGCATTTTTGTGCATGCTAGTATGCATGAACACAGAACTGGTTGAAAATTATCCATTGAAATTGTTTCTTCATAGAATACTATGTTTTTAATGAAACACAACAGTTGTAGAAAATATCTTAAGGGAAAAGAATAATTTATTGGAAAACAGTTTTTCAACAAAAGTTAAAATATTTTTAAAGAGAAAAACACTTCTGAGTTGTACTGTACAGCTATAGAGTGAGATAGATACTACCCTGTAAGGCAAATCTCCATCTCTGAGCTGAAGTCTGTAGATCTAAACCAGGAAGAAAACTACTCCAAATGTGATTTGAGTGTAATTTAGGTTTACTACTCAACTCGTAGAGGGACAGTAAAACAGTGTTATGAAGAGCTATTGCGGGTCTCCCAGGAGACAGTAAGTTGGTGGAAGAGTGTCCTGGTTTCAGCTGCTAAAGAGTTAATTCTCTTTCTGGTGATTGCTGTGAAAGGAATGTCAATAATACTCATTGGTTTTAATTATGGCTAAGTGATGTTTACAGTATTCAATGACTTTTTTCAGCTTCCCATGGAAGCATAGACAGTATAATGGAATGGCCAATGAAATATTTCATACCATAGATGTCATGCTCAGTATATAAATGAGGGTTAGCCAGGGGCAAGAATCCATGATGGTTCTGGATGGTGCCAATTCACTGGGTGGTGAGAGTGACCCATGTCATTATTATTTTTGTTATTTTTCCTTTTCTGTTATTGTTTCTATTCAACTGTCTTAATCTCAGCCCATGAGGGTTTTTTTTCTCCCTTTCCCCTCCTTTTTTTTCCCCTCTTCTTCACACCCTTCAAGGGGGAGGAGAAGGGGGGCACAGGTGAGCAAGTGGCTGCATAGTTCTGGTTTCCAGCTGGGGTTAAACTGTGACAATGAGCTCATAAAGGGTACAAAAGAAACTGAGTGATGCATCACTTATGGTGCTTGTAGCTTTGCACCCACTCATTGCTGTCAGGACCCAAGTGTCTCCTGCCAGGCACCAGTCTCTGGAAATCACATATAGATCAGGAACAACTGCAGGACAGAGCACCACCCACTGCAAGTGTGGTGTCTAGGAAGCAGCAGTCTAGTCTACACAGACACAGACTGCCTTCCCATGGAAAGAAAGAGAGAAAGAGAAAGAAAGAGAGAAAGAGAGAAAGAGAGAAAGAGAGAAAGAGAGAAAGAGAGAAAGAGAGAAAGAGAGAAAGAGAGAAAGAGAGAAAGAGAGAAAGAGAGAAAGAGAGAAAGAGAGAAAGAGAGAAAGAGAGAAAGAGAGAAAGAGAGAAAGAGAGAAAGAGAGAAAGAGAGAAAGAGAGAAAGAGAGAAAGAGAGAAAGAAAGGGAGAAAGAGAGAGAGAGAAAGAGAGACAGAGAGAAAGAGGAAGAGAAAGAGAGAAAGACAGAAAGCGAGAAAGCGAGAGAAAGTGAGAGAGAAGGAAAGTGTGAAGGGAAGGGAAGGGAAGGGAAGGGAANAAGAAAAGAAAAGAAAAGAAAAGAAAAGAAAAGAAAAGAAAAGAAAAGAAAAGAAAAGAAAAGAAAAGAAAAGAAAAGAAAAGAAAAGAAAAGAAAAGAAAAGAAAAGAAAAGAAAAGAAAAGAAAAGAAAAGAAAAGAAAAGAAAAGAAAAGAAAAGAAAAGAAAAGAAAAGAAAAGAAAAGAAAAGAAAAGAAAAGAAAAGAAAAGAAAAGAAAAGAAAAGAAAAGAAAAGAAAAGAAAAGAAAAGAAAAGAAAAGAAAAGAAAAGAAAAGAAAAGAAAAGAAAAGAAAAGAAAAGAAAAGAAAAGAAAAGAAAAGAAAAGAAAAGAAAAGAAAAGAAAAGAAAAGAAAAGAAAAGAAAAGAAAAGAAAAGAAAAGAAAAGAAAAGAAAAGAAAAGAAAAGAAAAGAAAAGAAAAGAAAAGAAAACATTGTTTCTGGCCTGTCTTTATACACAATTATGCTTGTAACTAGGCTAGCATGGTAGGGCAGATGAGTAAACCAATACAGAAAGCTTTGCTTTTTAATTCCTTTTTTGTGATTAACCAGGAAAATAAGTGTGCATGGGATATTGTGAAACTATTCTTTGTCTTTTGCTAATAATTAAAGGAAGTATCTACCAAATATATACTAATTCAAGCAGCAGAGGCCCTGCCTTGTACAAAAAGTGCCTTCATCAGGTCTGACACTAATTGAATGAAGTCTAGATTTCCAGGAAATCCCTCTTACTTCCAAAGAAGTGTATAAATACCAAGACACAAAAGTCATGAGGCAAGAGTCTTCATTGCCATGGTTTGGAAAGCTCTTGGAAAGTTGCTAGTGGTACCCCAGCAAATGTAGGTACAGATTTAAAGCAGATGGGTGACAGTAAATGCTCAGAAGAATGGATTTCAGGTGTAAAAAGAGTAGCTTGTCCGTGAAGCATACAAGAGTTAGCATCTTTCTGATTGCTTCACTTGGGAGCTGCCTACAGCACTGCTCAAACACCAGGAGCCCTGCAATGGGCCGTGCTCAAAGGAAGGGTTTGATTATGACTCTGACCGAGCTGAAAAAATCTGACTACAAAATTTCAACTATTTTGTGTCTTCAACATTCTTTCTCCTTTTCTTCCTCTTTGTCTCAACGTGGTGGCTGAGTTCAGCTCATGCTGACACCAGTAGATATCTGCAGGAACACTCGTGAAGTATGGGTATGACTAAAGCAGAGATTAATGGTTGTATCTTGTTCACCTGTCAACATGTCAGGTCTTATTTCTGAATGTCCTACTTTGACCCTTCTGCAGGCTGATTTTGAAACTAAACATATTTTAAGAATGCCTTTAGCAAGCAGGAAATCCCCAAGGCGGTTTACTATTTTCTGTTTCTTGATCAACTCTATTTTAATTCAAAGTGCAGTAGCTTTGTACAGCTGTCCCCAGGGTATCTTCCTTATCTGAGCCATTAAGTGGCTACAGTTGGGTCGGGTTGAGTCTATAACGCAGTTTCTTCCTGCATAACCTCTTAATGTTGACCAATGAGCTGAAATATATCCCCTCTTTCCTACGTGCCACCAGTGATTGCTGGACACAATTTTCTGCTAGGATAGCCACTCTCAATTCAACAGTGTTGTATTTTCAATAAATTCAACAGAGACCCTCCTGAAAAGGACTAAGAAATGTGTTTATTAACGTACTGAATGTAATGCTGTAGCTTCTGTAATGTGTCTCCAGACTCTGACTGCTCCTGCAAAGAGAAGCATCATATAGCTCAGCAGCTTTCTTCCATGCCGTGCTCTGAAGGCCTTGCATACGATGGTATGAACACAGTCCCCAGTGAATATGCTGGTTTTTTTGACTGGTAGGGTTTTGGTGCAAGATACAAGTAGAACAAGTGGAAAAAAACCCACTTGTGGGTTTCATTTTTCCTTATATTAGCCAGATAAATTCTACTGTAATTAGACATGTGTTACAGCTTGACTAAGTGTATCTCATCCCACCGTCTTGTCTCACCACCACCATGTGTGCTGTACCCACATATTTTTGAGATTCTTTTCTTAGCACAAAGGAAAATCTTTTGTTTTCAATTTCTTCAGATTTTCCATTTAATTCAATTTTTAGCTATTTGCAAATAGTTGGAGCTATAAACTTAAATCTGTATCTACCTCCAGCCATCATGGATTAATGTTACCCTTGTAAAACACATTTGATTTTTCAGATGTACTTAGCTAAAGAAGTGTCTTAAAAGTACGGGGTATTAGGTATTCAGGGCCCTTTGTCTAAATAGGCTTTGGGTTTTGTTATGAAGCAACAACAGCACTTCTAGTACTAATTGATCGATCTCTTAGCTTTCCTGGGCCCATTCTGTGTGCACACGCTTTAGCCGCTATACCATGATTTGTCACCAGGCTCTGTGCTGAAACGTAAAAAAATTGCAGAGACCAAATTCAGCAGACTGAAATTGTTTGAAACCCTCCTTGATGACTGCAATCACAGGATTGTGGTCAACATTAAAAACTAACTCTACCAGACCCATACCCTGTTGAGTACCATGCAGTTTTGGTCTCCCTTTTGTCCTGTTTAGTATTTACATAGAGCTGCTAGGGAAAAAGTTCTCACCTGCCTTCATTATACAGATGGCACATTGATCTATCTGCCTCTCCTAACAGCTGATAAGGTCACTGTATCCTAGTTGTCCTATTGTGTGTGTGGATAAGATAACAAAGAAAATCTTTTGGTGTTAAATCTAACAAAAATGAAATTATGTGAGTGGACAGAAGCTTGCAAAATATGTTGTTAAAGTTACCACTGAGTGTCTCTCTTAATAAAAGGTGGAAGTCAGCACGTTACCAGAACAGTTCATTTTTTCTGACAGCCATAGACACCTCTTTAACATGCAGGTATTTGAAGGAAACATCCACTTATAACAGGTTATATCAAGAACCTTTCTTATGTTGTCCTATATCTAGTGTAGATTGATTGTGGCTTTCTAAATGGATTATTGAAGTGCAATTCAATTATGCTTGAATGTACTAGCCCTCAAAAGTCTGCTACTGGCCCAGACCTAAAGCAGTTTCCTTTTTTTTTTCCAGTAGCTTTCCATCACAGAGACCTTCACTCATTGAAGCTGAGAAGCATCTGGATGTTAGAATTAAAACTTCAGAGGGAATTCCATCCCTGTTTTTCAACACAGGAGATACTGTCCAGGCAACACGGACGTCATCTTTGCTGCCATGCCCAGACAGTTTTAGAAGACTGTTTCTTTCAAGATGAAGAAGGATAATCTTTTAATGTAGAACTGCTGTTGACAAAAGCCTCCCTTTTGCAATCAATGCCGTTAACTTTCCTACTGATTTAGTTTTGAGTTAATTTATTCAGACTGCATTAATTAGTGCAGATTTGAAAAGCAAGTGTAGCATTTAACACTTGCACATCCTCTTGTTCAGTGTCCTGTTCATAGCAGCAGAGCTTTCTAAGGTTCATCTGGCTAGATACAGTGTGAAACACAAGGTCCTCTTTGACATAATGAATCCTAACTTGCAGGAGATTTTTACTTTTATGACTGCTGCATTCCCCCAAGAGCAACAACTTTAGCTCTTTACTTGTTGTCATGTGTTTTCCCCTTCTGTACTACAACAACTTTGTCTTTCTTCCCCTGTCATAAGTCATTCTCAGTCTCTGGAGCATTACAATCTTGCAAGAATCATCAGTGAAACAGAACTTGATGGATTTTTGCTTAGTATCAGTTAGGGTTAAAGTGACTTAATAAAAATGTGCATTCTTTTATGCATTTTATAATATGTATCATTTTTTAAGTCATGCATCACTCAGCGCACATCACATGCAGAGATACTTGTCAACAAGTCCAGGTATGGAGTTTCGCTACAACGGCTGGATCGCCTCCCAGTACTAAGCAGCCCTGACAAAATGTAGTACAAACTACAAAGAAGCTGCACTGTTTTCAGAGACATTAGTCTGTATCTTTCTTTGCTATTGCATTATCCCATTTAGGTGTATCAACACATCTATAGTCATGGTGATTGTGCTATTCCTGTCTTTGACACTGAATATTTACCTCTTAGTGACATCACTTTTCACCAATAAAATAGAGATACTATTTACTAGACATGAGTGAACAACTTGGCAGAAGCTATTTTGGAGAATTTCACCTTTCAAACATTTGCTTTCACATTTGGAAGAAATAGACATCAGAAAAGATGTGCTATTCACAGTATTTCACTAACTTGTTCAGCTAAGAATTCTTCTTCAAAAACTGTTTCTATGCAAATGTTTGCAATTTTTATGAGGTAGTGAATTGTATAATAGTAGTGTTACCTTCCCTAAATTGTTGACTTATATCATTAAACCATGCAAAAAAATCTGAATTTTACTTTACCTCCAAGCCTCTTTTGCAGCCCTTCACATAATTGTTCATATAAGCTTTTTGTAAACCTCTTCCCCTTCCACTTGCCAGCATCAGTGGGAAGGTCATTTTGTATACAATTCTTGCAAATATCTCCACTTTCTTTTCCTGTTATTTATGCATGAAATGTCTCCTGTGAGATAATCCTTAAGGTTTATTATCTTTTCCTTCAAATTTCTTCCTGAGATTCATTTTCTCTGTGACAACTGCAAGAAATTGGCAAATCAATCTTAAAAACATTGGGTTAGAAACAGAAGGTGTACTGGTGGCTTCATTTCGTTGCTTAATTTCAGATGATCTGGATTTCTAAGCCTTGTACAAGTAATTTGTATAATCATATGAATTTATCAATATGATTTTCTTACCTTCTGTTATTTGGCATACTTGCTTCTTTCATTTTGATTCAAACAATAACCTAAGCATAAGGCATAAAAGCTAAACCCCATTGTCTAGTTTTCTAGCACGTAGTACAAAGATTTTAACCAGTCTTACAATAATACTAGTGGATAAGCCATTCAAAGTTTTCTCTGGTGATAGGGTTTGTTTGTTTGTTTGTTTGTTCTTTTTTTTTTTGCATTTCTGTATCATTTCTCTTATAATGGGATACCATTCTGGGTCTTAGTCTTAGAAGTATCGCCACGGTACCATTGGAAACAAGTACTGTTTCTTCTGAAAACAAATGCATCTTGACTATGGTTTCTGGGTTGATGTTAGCCCGTGAAGCTTTTCCTGATGACTTAGTAGTAGAGAACGATCCCAGGACTGCAGAATAATTGAATCAGAACTTTGTTTCTGATTCAATGAATTGGCAGACTGGTTGTTGGTGGTGTTGCTTCTGCTGGTATTCAAGTTTTCTTCCAATCTATTAATTATTGAAATGCAGATAGACAGCTACTTAATGCTTTGCAGTTCATTTAAACTCTGAGATCTTTACAAGATCAATGAAGGGATGGAGGAAAAAAAATCTCTGCATAAGCCAGAAAAACTTGAATAAAGAGACAGGGAAGTTAGTATACCACAGTTCACTTGAATAATTTCTCATATGCTCTCATTTAAAGAAAAATCCTCCTTTGAAGAGTGTATAGTCAGGGTTGACTTGGCCTGTGATAGAGCTTGGGATCAGTACACTAAGCTTAGAAAATTGGGTCTTAAATGAAAACATCTTATGGTGGGAATGTCAAGATTCCACAGGCTCGTCAGAAAATGGCACAGTCAGGATTTCATTCATCCTCCTTGTTGCATTGTGTCTTACTGTAAGGACATTCCCAAATGTCTAGTATTTTCATGTTTCTCTTTGGTTGTCCCTAAAACCATCTCAGTTTGTCAACTTCCCAGCCTGTTTGCATCCATCCCCTGGGCAAAACTTCCCATCATGCCAACTTGGTGCAGTCCAGCAGCAAGGAATCCTCACCCTCCCTTACCTGGTCTGGTTCAGCATCACAGGAGAGTGCAGGAAAGCCAAGTCAGCTGCTCTTCCAAAATAATTGCAATAGGTATTTGAGAGATAAGGTTATGAGTGAAAACCTTCCCAAACCACACTGAGCTGACCATAAGTTTGCATCACACAGGTAAAATCTGCAGTAGATTTAGCCACTCATATTCAGTAACTGTCTACTGAGCACATGAGCAAAGGTGTTATGTCGCAAAGGTTTGAGCAAAGGTTGTGGCTTACTGTTTGCTGAAATGTGACAGATGCTGACAGGAATGGCAAAAACAGGACTCTTCATACTCCTCAGTATCTGTTGCCTGCTCCACAATATAAGAATCCTAAAATGCAGCGAGCAAGAGGAGAAAGAAAAAAATGTTGCACAGGAAGAACAATTTACTTTCTCTGAGCACAGGGTTATAAAATAAACATCTGGATGCCTTATGCCTTGAACAATATGAAGAACAGATACAGTTTAGAACACCTTTAAAATAGGGACCTCACCTGGTTCTCAAGATTAGCTGGTACTGTTTAGGTGAATAATCAGTACTAGCCAGATACCTGTCATGCAACAGTTCGTCCTAGAAATTTATTTAACACAGTTATGTTTTTGAAAAGGGAATCGTAGAAGAGAAAATATTAAATGACTTCAACATCGGGCAAACTTATCATCTCTCATATGATCCACTGGGTTTTTTTAATTGTTTTAAAGGCTGGGAGAAGGGGAGGGAAAGGTGAGATCGAATCTACGAAGTTTGAGCATCAAACATGCAGCTAATGACAGAAACCGATCTTCTGTTTCTCATCTTTTCTGGCTAAGGCCTGGTCCCACGTGGTACTGGAGCATCAGATTTGACAAGGAAAGGAACCTGGTCAAATGCACTCTAGTTTTTAGCCAGAAAGTCTTCAAAATGAGTCTGAGAGAGGGGGAGAAGTGATACAATATATAGCATATTTGCATGGCTTGATACAGTCCTATCTATGATATTCAGAATTGCACAGTATTCTGAGGGAGCATCTGGTTGCTTTGTATTTATTTTTTATTGTACTTCTTCAACTTAAAAGCTATGGGGTACTGATACATGCACATTCTTACAAAGCATTTGCGGGTAGATTCAAAGCTGCAGAGCTTTGTGCGAAGTGATTTGCATTTCAAAGCAGTAGAGATGGCTGTTTGGGGTGAGATCACACGGAACTATTAACTAATAACTTTAATGAGCTTTCTTAATTGCACAGCTGAACTTTGATTGGGGTCCTGCATTGAAAAAGAGTATCAGCCAACAGTAACTTGACTCTTAACTTCTGACTTGAGAAACAGAGCCAGAGAAAGACAAAAAGAAGGTAGTCAGTTAATTATTTTTTTTTAATAAAGAATTCCCTGATAAATTTCATTTCCCAGAGTGTACTGAACTGTGATAAATACACCAGAAAGGTTGGGAAAACAATTTTACATGTTCTCATTCGCATTCAAGCTTATAAAAACTGCTGGTTCATAATTATTTATTTTATTAGAATTTTTGTGCTAACAAGCTATAATTTTGAGAAGTACTCCACAGTGCAAGGCATAGTACAATCACAGAGCAAAAAGGTGATACTTTTAGCTTACATGTATGTTTATATGTATACTTGTATGCATGCACTTTACTTTCCTGTGTGTGTCACAGTGAAGAAAAGTTGTACAGCAGGATGCAAAGAAGGATAATGAGGTAATCCTGCAGATGTTTAGAAAGAATTCTTATACTGGCAAAGGATAAAGTATGTAGGTCCTGGTTGTTTAACCAGGAGTGAAATATGTCACATTGAAGAGTGACACTGATAGTTCAGCACAGTGCCAATAAAATTGCCAATTAGTTAGCATCCCACAAGTCTAAAGAAATGTGGAAAATCATTTTTCACTGCAAGAAATCATCTTGCAGTGAAAAATATCTTCTAATGGTATCGTATCAGTTGGATTTTTAAACAGTAGGATTGTTGTTTAATGGATATATAATGATAAGCAACAGAGATCAAAATTAGGGATGAAGATGTAGCCTTTCAAAATGCTCTCATGCTGAAGGCCCAAGGGCGGCCCTGCTAGTGATGTTACCAGACATGTCCTGAAAATAACACTTTGCGTTCATTAAATTCTGCTCTGGGACTGGACCATAAGCAATAGCTTGTCAAAGTTCACTGTAGGTTTCTCCCAAAGTTTACCTTGTCCTGCAAAGAGTGAGGAATCTTTAAGTTGCCCATTATTTCCTTTGCTAGACATTTTTACCTTTTGTTCATTATTTGTGCGATGGGGTAAGGTAATAATTTTTTCTAGTAAAGATAAAGTGTTTTTTGCACAAAGCAGTTCAAAGCTAAGGGTGTAGTCACAGATGTGATTAGCAGAAACGATAGTAGTATCATCTGGGCCAATGTAAATTGAAATAATTAATTTAATTTATGTTTTCTTCTAATCTGTACTTGTTGACCCATGTGATTTTTGTTTTTCTGACTTATGATTTAATATAAATTATTATTTTTCCTTATTGATGTGTAATTTAAAACTCAATTCTGAACCTTGCTTGCCCACAAGCGCATACACACACACGCACACACTCTTATAGATAAATGCATATCCATCCTCATCTGTGTGCACATGCTCTTGTGGACGGCAACTGTTACTGTTTGAAGTGCTTTATTAATACTACTTTTCTTTATTCCAGGCACAGTCAAAAAATCCTTTTATCATCTTTTATACTGTCCATCTTCTACTTCATACTCTTCAGAAGTTCTAGTTACCAGGTGGCTTGGATAGCTGCAAAAAGCATTTCATATTTTTGCTATCTAAAATGAGCACACCAGGGGTGCCTCTCTTCCACTGAACCTGTTTACTTTGTGCTTTATACATTAGGTGAATAAGGTAGGAAATTAATTCCCTGCGTGCTGCGTGCTAGAAGTATCAGTATGAAAGCACGAACCTCACTGAGTGAGCTCTGAAAGTAATGATCAGAGCACCCAAAAGCCCTTTTGATCTGAACTCATTGCAAACACCTAACACACAGACCACTATACATTTCTAGTTTTAACTTAGTGCCTAATGAAGTGAAGTTTATCTCTGAAAACCTTTGTCACAGCTGGACATAACTAGCGATACTTACTTGCAAGACTACAACTTAAGCGGGAAACCAAATGAATCTCAGCAGGTTGTCCTTCTAGGACAAAGTTGAAATGTGCTTTTATAGGTAGTATAATAAAGAATAGTCTTCATCCAGGTCCCCAGACTACATTGCAAAAACAGCATGTAATTTGCCTCATATTATTAGTCTCTGCATACAAGTGTCAGAGTGGAAAGAAGCAGCCACATCAGTCAAGAGTGAGATTCTTCCACAGAGTCATGAGAGGAGTAATATGTGTACCATTCATTTATGGTCAAAGAGCACAATTTATATGCACCTCCAGGAGAATTTTTTGTTTACCCAATTAAGTTTTTAATGGTCAAAGCATAACGGCTGTTTATTACTTAGTCCAATTACAATAAAGCTAAAGCTTACAATCCAAACCACACAGTTTCTGTTGAGGATTGTTAATGATACAATAAGATCAGTAGATCCAAGCACCTTCTCTTTTTCTTGCATGTTGAATCCCCACCCTTCTTACCATCCACAGTCTGAGAAGGCAACCCTCCCCTCTCAGGCAGGATGATTTGGTGAGTTTTCACATCCCAAGCTGTTTGCCAGGGGACTACAGTGTTGTTGCAGCACAGTTACTGGTGGGAATTTCTTCTTCATCAGTCTAGGGTTTACTCAATACTATTTTTATGTGCCTCAAACAGCTTATTTGCTAAAATAACTGTCTGATGAGATCTTAAATTTAGTTATACCGTATTTTTTTTAAATCTATGAATAATTCTCTGTGTATGGGAGGATTTCTTTTATGATACAATCCACGTGACTGCGCACAGATGAACAAAACTTGACTCAAATTTAAGTTGAAAACTTCTTAAGCACTAGCCAGATGATTCTCAAAGCTCAAAGACACTGGTCAGGCAATGAATGCCTGCCCATTGGGTAATTTTGCCATTATGGGCAGTACCAGCTGGACAATAGTCATCTATCCAGACCTGAGAGGAAGTTATAGGCGGGAGCTATGTAAATAATTTTACCACTACAACTAAAATGAAGCCCAAATTAACCAATAATAAGGTCTCACAAAGCTTGAGGCACCTTGTCAGGTTTATTAATGTTACGAAGCCCAACTCCCAGTACTACCACTTGGCATCTTCAAGTTGGCTGTACCACAGGGATTAAAGTACTTCCATAGTCATTGCTTGCAGTGTACCTTACTCTGCAAGTGTCTCATACACACCTGCCTTTGATGCGCACCAACATTATTATTTATTTTTTTCTTCTTCTTTTGAAATGGGTTATCGAGCATCTTCATTTTGTAGCAACCCTTGAAAAAGTCACTTGCCTTTGGTGACTAAACCTATAAAGTACAGCCTTTGGAGACAGGTAGTTAATTTAATAGAGGTTATCTTGTCTTCTACTTTCCTCAGTTTAAACCTGAAGACAGGAATGAATAAATCTCTTACTTACTGTGATTTCCACAGGATTTGTTGTGCTTCTTTGGACATTGTGCTGCTTAAATACAGCCTGCTCCTCTTATCTTGTTTTTATCTCCCTCGGAGCTAGTTTACATGTCTTGGAAGTACAAAGATGTGTTCTGTAGACCCTTCTCAGCTCTTTGGTTCCAAAAATCACATAAAATATCTCTATGCAGTAAAAGAAAGGAATCAATTTGTCCTTAATACAAATTCTAATCAGAGGTGCACCAGTTCTTCCTTCCTCATCTGAGCCATTGTGTATGTGTATGAGTGAATAAGCTCCATCTATTTATAGCTGTAATGTACGCAATAAATGTTAAAAGGGATCTTTTCATTGTCAAGGAGATCCTTTTCTTGAAGAAAATGCATCATTAATGTTTGCCTTAAAACACTGATGTGAATAGGAAAGACAAAAGCCTAGTTTCATACTACCTCACAGAGACCCAATGCTGTAAACTTATCACAAATGTGATTACCCCTATCTGCAGAGTATATGTTGTTTATCTCTGGATTAGTTATAGCACTGTCTTGAGGAGACATGTTGAGAGTGAGAGAAGAATAAAACCTAACCTCCTTTACTGTTTGCAGTAGGAAAAGTTGTTTTGTCTCCTCTGAAGTCTGGAAGGGAAATGCTGGATAAACAGATCCTTCGACAAGCCCAATGATAATGAAGGAAAATCTGCTTTTTTTGTTAGTTTTGCCATTCGCAATAGGTTTTATTGTATTGTTTCAAATGCAAACACATGTGCCTGCTTTGAAATGGTACTGTAAAATTGGCAGAGATCTCCTTTTGCTGAAGACTTAACTTACTGTCTTTTCCATCGTTATCCCCACAGGCCCGTGAGGGAGGGTTAGACCGGATCAGTGGAGTCATGCATCACACAGCTGTATCATGCTGGCAGCCATTCCTGGGTCTGGCTGTGCTGCTAGTCTTCATGGGCCCCACCATAGGCTGCCCGGCCCGCTGTGAATGCTCGGCACAGAACAAGTCTGTCAGCTGTCACCGAAGGCGTCTGATGTCCATCCCAGAGGGCATTCCCATTGAGACCAAAATCTTGGACCTCAGCAAGAACCGGTTGAAGAGCGTCAACCCTGAGGAATTCACATCGTACCCTTTGCTGGAGGAGATTGATCTCAGTGACAATATAGTTGCCAATGTGGAGCCTGGAGCCTTTAACAATCTCTTCAACTTGCGCTCCCTGAGGCTGAAAGGAAACCGTCTGAAGCTGGTTCCCCTTGGGGTGTTCACTGGGTTGTCAAACTTAACAAAGCTTGATATAAGTGAAAACAAGATTGTCATTTTGCTGGACTACATGTTCCAAGATCTGCATAACCTAAAGTCCCTGGAGGTTGGGGACAATGATTTGGTTTATATATCACACAGGGCCTTTAGCGGACTGCTTAGCCTGGAGCAGCTCACCCTGGAGAGATGCAACCTCACAGCTGTACCAACAGAAGCTCTTTCACACCTCCACAACCTCATCAGTCTCCATCTGAAACAGCTCAACATTAATGCTTTGCCTGCGTATGCCTTTAAAAGACTGTTTCGCCTGAAAGACCTAGAGATAGATGCCTGGCCCCTCCTGGACATGCTGCCTGCCAACAGTCTGTATGGTCTCAACCTTACTTCTCTCTCCATCACCAACACCAACCTGTCTGCAGTACCTTACTCTGCTTTTAAACATCTGGTTTACCTGACACATCTAAACCTCTCTTACAACCCTATTAGCACCATTGAAGCAGGCATGTTTTCAGATTTAGTGCGCCTGCAGGAACTCCACGTGGTGGGGGCCCAGCTACGTACCATTGAATCACATGCATTCCAAGGGCTCCGATTCTTACGCGTGCTTAATGTGTCCCAAAACCTGCTAGAAACCCTAGAAGAGAATGTATTCCATTCCCCCAAAAGCCTTGAGGTCCTCTGCATTAACAACAACCCTCTGGCCTGTGACTGCCGTCTCCTTTGGATTTTACAGAGGCAACCCACTTTGCAGTTTGGAGGCCAGCCACCGATGTGTGCTGGTCCAGACAGTGTCAAAGAGAGGTCGTTCAAAGACTTTCACAGCACAGCTCTTTCCTTTTACTTCACCTGTAAGAAGCCCAAGATACAAGACAAGAAGTTGCAATACCTGGTAGTGGAGGAAGGGCAGACAGTGCAGTTGATGTGCAATGCTGATGGTGATCCGCAGCCTACCGTATCCTGGGTTACGCCGCGTCGGAGGCTGATCACAACTAAATCAAACGGAAGGGCCACTGTGCTGGGAGATGGCACCCTGGAGATCCGATTTGCTCAAGACCAGGACAGTGGGATTTATGTTTGTATTGCAAGTAACGCAGCTGGGAACGACACTTATTCGGCCTCCCTTACAGTAAAGGGGTTTACTTCAGACCGTTTCCTTTACGCCAACAGGACCCCTATGTATATGACAGACTCCAATGACACAAGTTCCAATGGAACGAATGCGAACACCTTCTCTCTGGACCTTAAGACAATATTGGTGTCCACAGCTATGGGCTGTTTCACATTCCTTGGAGTGGTTTTATTTTGTTTCCTCCTTCTTTTTGTGTGGAGCCGAGGGAAAGGCAAACACAAAACCAGCATTGACCTTGAATATGTCCCTCGCAAAAACAATGGTGCTGTGGTTGAAGGGGAGGTTGCTGGACCACGAAGGTTCAATATGAAAATGATTTGATGGTATTCTGCTAGCAGTGCTTTTTCTGTGGCATTAAAACCAATTAAACCAGCCTGGCATGTGGAATTGCTAGGCAGAAGCAGCTTAATGCAGCTGTCACTGTATCAAAAGGTTACATGAAAATGGAAAGACTATTTGTGGTTATACAGCAGAGCCTCCAGACCTTGAGGCAGATATGTCAGGGCCTTTCATAGAACTGGTAAATTGTACTAACTGTTTGCATTGCAAATATTGGCATTCTGGGGATATCAGCAATGAACCGCTGGCTCATGCTCATGGACAATTGTTCAACATTTTCTACCACTACAAAAAGAAAAAGAAAAATAAAAAGCCTACAGTGTAGGATTTACGTACTTAAAGAAAAAGACACATTTGTCTAAAACATACTCTACAGCGAAATTTGTATCTATAGATCTCATTTGGTAAAACCTTGCATCATCCCTTCTAGTTGGTTCAATACCACAAAAAAATTGGTAGTTTTTTTTAATCTACATCTATACTGTGTACATTTTAAAGCAATACAAATGAGAGGTTGTGCTTTTAGATATCCACCAATACTGACCCAAGTGTGATGTCACCCTCCTTTTAACTGCCATCTAACCCAAATTAGACTCTTGTAGTTAACAATTAGAAATTATATCAGATATTTTTCTCCTCATGTAGAAGGCCAGAGATGAATAGTTGAGAGCAAAAACGCTCAGCTCTGTTGATCTTCTCTTCATATGAATATAAGGCATGTGCCTAGTTTTGATACAGAATGGAATATTTTTTATATCTGTGATATCACACTGGACCAGTTTACTGTAACATAGCCCTGGATCTCACCCAGGGAAGGCAACCCCTAGACATTGCTGGCATAGAGGAGTTGAGTTCTACCTTGAAGAGAGCAAGCTAGTTTTGTTAGCCCTGATTTTAATTTCAAAGCTCCTGTTAAAATGTTCATGTGTGCTGGGCAAAAAGAAATAATATAATGCATTCTGCATACTCCTTGGGAAATATGGTCATCTTACTACTTATAAGAGTGAATTGAAACATACAAAACCTCTGCTACTAAGAATGAACTCTTCTCCAATGCCAAGTAAACTATGGTTGTCCATGCATAGTATGGGGATTATAATACTAAGATAATGTTTAAAACATGGTAGCCTCAAAAAGGTTAACATACTGCCAGATATAATGAACCTCTAGCCACTGTCACTCTCATCTTGTATATTTGTAGATAATACATAAACACAAAGCTAATTTCCAAGAACAGTTTACTTAGCTTTTCTTGATGCCATTTTAATGACTATGTGGTTATGTTTCTTTCAGGGGCAGTATCTTAGAGCAAGAGGGGCAAGTTTTTCCAAGTTTTAGGAAGTTTTTTGATGGATAGAAGACAGAAGTGGAACGTTAGTTCAGTACAAGTAACCTTTTTTGTTTTATGCCTCTAAACAATTCCTCAAAAGGCTCAGAACTGAAACTTTATTCTTTATTCTTTATCATTGTTACCACTTCTCTCATTTTGAAATTCTCAGCAATGGGAAGATACAGAGTTGTTCAGCCACGTCTCAATTTTCCAGCAACTATGAGCCATAGGTTTGTTGCTAAGTGATTGATAACAAATACAATTTATAAATGATTGGCATAACCTGAAGTAAGGATAATTATGACTATGTACATGTTTAGCCAAAATGAATATTAAAATATTATAAGACAGAAAATTCTGTGTCCAATCTTAAAATTAGATTTCAGCACTTTGAAAACAAAGTCAGGCTGACCTATAATGGGATGCAGGTGCTTCTAAAACTAGTATTCACATTCTTTGGCAGAGATTTTCTAAGCAGGATAAAAATCTCCCACTCCTATCGAGGGAAATGTGCCAAAAAGCTGTAAAATCCAGCTGTGCTCCCCAGGTGTACCCCTAACATAGCTGTAGGACCCGAGGCTAGGCAGTTTTGAGAATCTCTTTTCTTAGTAGTTGATCTTTGGTTGCATCGTTGCTCCATTTTAGGTTGCCAAACTGAGGAGGATACAAGATTTGATAAATTTTCTTCACTTTAGTTGATTTTAAGTTTAGAGTTGTGTTTTCTTTTTTTGCTTCCTTTTTTTATGCTCTGAACTAGATAGTTGGAGATTTATGAAGATGCTTGAGACTAATCCTCTTTGTTCTCTGACAGTTTGTAGAATGTTAATGAAATGGACTAACCCCTGACTAAATTCTATCACCAGGGAAATTATTTTTGCTGATATAGTAACCACCGCACTGAAGTTCAAAACTCTACTGTACCTTAATGTGGGCAGTTAAAGAAACAAATGGGGATAAAACAAAGTGTTTCTGAACTGCCCATTGAAGACATTTGCATGTGCCTTTCCCTTGTAATTGTCATTTTTTCAACCAGTAATCTATTACCCCTGCAGTCATTTCATGTTAAGTGTTAAAATCAATGTTAGAAGCAAAAATCCTCCTAAATTCTAGACAGTTGCAGCTGATTGCTTCATACTAAATGACACAATAAAAAAAAAATCTAAAAAAAACCCTAGAAAAAATGTGCTTTTAGGATTAATTATGAATTTCTGAATTCCCCTATTCCCTTAGAATGACTCTAAAAAGTGATTGCATTGTTAGTGCACTGCAAGGATTTCTGAGCCGTAATGTGCTTAGTTACCTGTGTGAAATGTGTGCTGGTGATGAAAATCACTGCTTGCTCTTGCTGAGCACCACCTTGCAGAGGTGTCAGCGTTGTGTGTATGGCCTTGAGTTCAGTCAGTATTCAGTTTTTAAGAATCAGTGTTCGCGCCCTGCCTCTAGCAATGTTCTACTTTTTGCAGCCTACTTATTTCACCATAGACTTGGCATGGCATATGGCACCTCTTAACATAAGTGAGGACAGCAAATCTCAGAGACAAGCTTTTATCTTGCTCCACATAATCTTGTTTATATGTATTTGTGGGACACATGCTCACAGTGGCCATTTTGGGTGGATAATGAATACCGTGTCAAGGTCATACCTAGATATGCACCTTTTTGGCAATTCTTTTAAGAACAGAGTGTCTGAATGCCTACCCTGGCTCTTGAAGGGTTCACTTCTCCATCACTGCTAGAGATCAAGGAGGCACCACAGTTTATCTTACTGCAGGGAGAAAAAGAACTGGGCTGTGAGGAGGCCTCTGGCCCACATGGCTTCCCTATCATATATTCAGAAACAGGTGGACAGTGCATACCTGCCACTAAAAGAGGGAATTAAGGTTTTTTTCCCCTACCTCTGACTTGTATACTGGCTTCCCCCCAACACTGGCACAAGGCCCAGCCTGAACTTACCTGGTGGTCAGTGCAACAAAACTCTAAGGAGCAGCAATAGTTCAGCAGAAAAGCAGAAAACTGAAAATGTCAAAACCAGAAGAGCGACTTGAGAAAGCAGGTACCACCATATCCTTGTTAATAATTCCCATAAGACCAATGCTGAGCCTCCTACAAATACATTTTGAAGTCCACATCCACAGAACAGTACTCCTCTTCCGTAATGGATGGACGTCCAAGTGGTCAGACTTCCCACTAGTGAATTAAGGTGCAACAATTCATTAAGAAAAGCATTGGCAATGATATAAGGACAGATTAAGACTAAGCAGTGCCCCATCTCAACCTTATTTTTAGGTTTTGAGGTGATTCTCTTTGCCGCCCCCAGCCCCCCTGTTCTATTCTTACTAACTTGGCACCATTCTTTTGAGAAAGGCTTCATCCACAAAATCAGCTTGGTTAAATTCAGATTGGGAGACTGCTTTTACCTTCTGTTCCCCTCTCCCTCAACATTGACAGAGGCTCTCAGTGCCAACAGGGTCAACAGGGTCAACAGCTCCAGACACAACTGAAATCAGCCAGGAGACTCTCAGCCCCTGTCCATACAAGCTGATGCCACTAGGTACCTTTTTTAACTAAACTTTTTTTAAATTAAGTTAAGATCATTGTCACACTGCCATTCAAGGTTTTGTTTATGTGAATGGTAGCTATCTTTTTTTCCTTATTTCTTACATCATGGTATTGCATCACCTATGATGGTAACAATTATCCCACAATAAAGAAAATCAAGAAAGTCAAGAAAGCAAACTACCTTACACCTTCAACACCACAAATTTTATTTGAGGCATATGAGACACAGTAAGAAGTCAGCATTAATATTTAATGGAAAGCCTTATCTAAACCTTGTGATAGAAGAAAAAACTGGTGCAGAGGTGCAGAGAATGTAGGCCATGTTGCAACTGAATCATATCAAAGATAGGTAGAAATCGATTTTTCCTACACCATGCCTAGATATCTGTTTAGATATTGGACTTCTCCGGAAAAAATTTCAAGATGTGTGAATGCCAGAATTCCACATTTAACCCATAAAAAGACAAAGCATTGGCTGAAAATAAAGTAGAGTAAGCGGCTCCTGGCTGCCCAAGGGCAACAGCAGCTTCTAGCAAAGTCATCCAGGAAACTGTAGTCATACAGTTATTTTGCCTCATCCGCTACTGCATCCTGTGAAAAAAGGGTCCATTAGCCAGTAATAAAACAGACAATCCTTACTCATTCTTCTTCAGAGAGGGCAGCATTTGTGTAAATAAGCTACTGCCTGTTCCACTCCATCCCCAGGAGTGAAACTTCCAGAAAGAAGTGAGGAAGGGGAAGACTATTCTGTCCAGTTTTCTAATTTTCTTTTCCCCCTGAAAAATCCTAGTCTACCTGGGGCTAGCATGGTGACTGCTCTGTCCGCTCCCATCCTCTCAGCTCACAATGTGGCCTGGAGTAGCAGGGAAAGGAGCACGTGGTCAAGCTGTCTCTCCTCCCTGAACTGTAACTCTGGTATTTTCAAATAAACGTACCAGAGCAGCAGTAGTATCAGAAACTGCAGTCGGCGGCAGCAACAGCCGTAAGACAACATGTGGGAAAACACTAGATACATGCTTTCTGACCTCGTTTCAGTATCCTAGGTTATTGCTCTTTGTACTAAAAAGAACTAGGAAAGAAGAACTAAAAAACTTTCATCCAGTAATTTAAAAGTTAATTGTGCCTGCAGAGGTTAAAAGAACATTTTTGGAAAAGGCAAAGGGCCTGATTGCTGGAGAATCACTGAAACAATGAATGAGATTTTTCAAGTTAGTTAAGCAATTTGGATGCCCAGTTCCTATCACATGTAATAAGAATTACAAACTCAATTTTCCTTGGCAGCTTAGAGGAATCACAGCCAGTTGGTTCAGTGATACATGCTCCCTTTGCCTGTCTCCTAGCTCTGCCTTCTTCCCTTCTAAGTTTCAAATGACTGTGATGCTGAATTAAGATCTCTGGTTTTGGTTTAGTTTCACTGCATGTTCACGTGGCTTTTGGAACCTAGATCTCAAAGCAGGATCTTAAGCCCTCTTCAAGCCAAAAAGTAAAATAAAAAAGGAAGAAGCTTGAGTCATCCTCCTCCTGCAAATGAAATAAAACAACTTCTGTGAGCTTCTTGCTACTGAGATAGCTACATGCCAAAAGCAATATGCAGCTTAAATGAATCTGAGTCTTTTTTTTTTTTTTTTAACTAGAAGCAGGTGGTTGGATATGAGGCCAACTGGAAATAAAAACCTGTATTTATAGCCTCAGCAGAATAAGGAAAAAGCTGGCATAGTCAAGAGAATGTTCCATGTTATTTCAATTTAAATTTAAGGATACTTTATCCTTCATATTCCAATAGTTCATAGAAAAGTACAAAAGAGCAGAATTTCACCTCATAATTTGATTATTTGTATTTATTCAAACTGGTACTAAAATAGTCATAAAGCAGAAGTGCTGAAGCAAGAGACTGAAAACAGATTATCTACTCTAGTCAGGCAATATAAATCAGGATAAATCCTCTTGTTACTCCTTGGTTACAATAGAAATTTGATAAAGGAATCTAGGTTTTTTGCTTTCTACTAAATGGGCTACAGTGGAAAATAAGCAGAGCTTGTGTTTTAATTATTTCCCACCTTATGGCATACCTTCTATTCTGGATTGCTTTAATATTTACCACTGCTAACTGAGCGGGAGTATATCAAAATGTAGATTCTAGGAAGAAAAGAACAAAAGGCAAAAGAAAAAGAAAAAGGAAAACCATAAAAGTCTGCCTGTTTCTGTGTGTGGTATTTGCAAGTCAACAATATTATCTCCTCACACATAAGCCAAGAACAATGTCTTGAAATTTCAAGGCAGGTGTGAAGATGGTTTTCAACTTGTACACATGTTACTAATTTTAATCTTTCAGAAAACAAAATATTATTACTTCTTAAAGAATTCACTTATGTCATTTTGATACCTAAAAGAAAATGACACTTTGGCTTCATTACATTGGGCACGGTATATGTAAGAAGTAAATGGCAACCGTGATCTGGTGAGCTTACAGACATATAGTAGGAAGTTGGCTTCTGGGCAAGTACATATGATAACAAGTCTCTTATTGTTTGGGGAGGGAATGCCATAGTGCATATATATTAAATTATCATCACACTTACTGAAATCTATTTGCAAGCACATGTAGTTCATATGTATATGTTTGTGTGTGCAAAAAAAAAGAGTTATATTTGTTTTGTTCTTTTCTTACTTCAAGTATTAAATGTATATTGTTTTTAAAAGGTAACAAGGTTAACCAGAAAAAATGTGTTGTAATTTATTTTACTATATATTATCATAAGTATGGGTGGGAAATGAAACGGCCTTGCTGTTATGATCCATGAAGCACATGACAAGTCGGGTTTGTCCATAAGTCCGCTTCATGTTTGAGCAAAATATGCTAATATAATGGAAAAAAAAAAAAAAAAGGAAAAAAAAAGCTTTGTTTGTCAAGACAGTTGTCCTGAATGTCATTTTAAAAGTTACTTTAGGGCTTATGTCATGATGTGTATCATACTTATCCAAAATGAAACCCAAATAAATAATTCCATGGAGTGGCAAAATTTACTGGGAAAAGTGAAGAAAATTTACATTGCTTTCCCTATTGTAGCTTCTTTTCCAAAGTGTAGTGGACTAAACTAAAATGAGAAAAATACGGATCCGAGGTTCTTAGTGACAAGTCTTCATAACAGTTAATCTGCTCAGATCCACGACTCCTGAACTGAGAATATTATAGTCAGAAAGGGAAGACTCTAGCAGGTGTTTTTTGTCTACTCACTTTCACTCCTGCTTGATTGCATGGAGCCCTTAGACACAGATTAAAACCCAGGTCACGTTCAGATGTGTTTTGGGACTTATTCTCCATACAAAGTGTCAATCAGCCTGTCCCCTCACTTTCACTTGCACAGTACATACAGGTAATTGGTGGGGATACCAATATGGCTAATGCTGGAAGGAAAAAGCCTTCCACTTACCATCACCATGGAGAGCACAGCAGAAAGAGAGATTTCACCAGCTGTGTGTCACTTGGAAGGCAACCAATACTGACGATTTGCATTTGAAACATGGTTTCTAAAGGAAATCGCCAGTATTCGAACTCCACTGTATCTGCACCAGAAAACTTAAGTGGTGGAAAGCAGATTCTGTTGAGCTTGAAAGCTACTCCAAACCCCTGAGGCTTGCCATGACCCACCAAATCTACGACAGAGATCAGCTTTGAAGAAGGACACAGGCCATAACCTAAACAATTGCTATTCCCATTCTCCCACAGCTAGACAGTTTTGCCAACAGAGAATTTTGCTTTCTGGGATCATCTGAAATAAGATTTATCAGCCATGAACCCATTATCCTCTAAACCAGGGCCCTATTCACTAGAAGAGGAAAACAAAGTTGCTATTGCTACCTCAGGAAAGGAAGAAGCAGGATGAAATTCTGCTGGATTGCTAGGAGCAGAGACAGACAGGGACTGAATTTGAGCTCTCCTGTGCCTCCTGAAGTCTGTCTTATCCTTCTGCGTTTGCATTTGACACCTCCAAAAGGTTTTGGCTGACTTGCACCACTGTACCTTCCTCTGCAGGAGAACGTCAAATGCAATGAATCTGTGGGCTTAACTATAGATTATGTTAAGAATATGCTGTATTTTAATGTTCTTTTATTTTTCTTTAATTTGGTAATCTGATGGACAGTCTGCAGTGTACTGCAGTACTGCCTTCAGTATGGCATGAAAAAAGAGCCATTGCTCCTACCACTGCATTGAGAACATTGAGTTTGAAAAGAACATTGAGTTTCCTTAAGAGGTTTCTCTACCCTAAGCTTTAAATTTCTGTTATGCAATTCAAGTTACCTTGTTGGACTACCTGACATTATGTCAAGAGGTGGAACTGGTTCCTATATCACAGGATCTAACGTGGAATTTCCAGTTCATACAGTAGAAGCAGCTACTAGTTTTCTTCACAATAACCAGATAGAGAAAAACACTATCACTTCAGGCAATCACTGATAAATTCATTAAAATAAGCCACATTAAGGCCAGGGACTAAACAGAAAAAAATTGGGCGCCTCAGAGCTACTTTTCTCATAAAAACTTGTAATATCTTCAGACAACTCTTAACAAACACCACTTCAGCTTATAAAAAGCATCAAGAATTTTCTAGAGCACAGTCGCTTTCATAATTTTTTAAGAATATTTTTACATTTACAGATGCACTATAGATTTGCCTCACAGTTAGTGACCCTATATTGGATATCACAGTAACCTTTAAATATACAAATCTTGGTATCCAAAGTATATTTTAAGAAATACCTGGGTTTAACATTTTTGTATTTAGAAAAGAGAGTGGGAAATGGGAAACCATACTATTTACCAATGAATAAACTCAATTCACAGAGACTGCGTTATTCTCACATGGGGGAATGCTCACAGTGAATTTTCTGCCTCATAAAACCTTCCCACACACAGCTGTAGATGACATGCTGTAAAAAAAGGGCTTTATTCATCTTTGAATTTCGTCTTCGTTTATTCAACACGGGGAGAGGCTGGTAATTCATGCTGGGAAATCACAAATAAATAAGAAACTACTGGATTAAGAAACACAGAGTTATTGCAAAGGACCTGTCCTTGCTGTCTATAGACTTGGCAGCAGGCTGGGGGATTTGATCTAAATTCCTTCTTTCCTAGGTATAGGAGATTCTCCATGGAAATTCTTATTTTGCCTCTGTTCTTGGAAGGATAAGTTTCAACCTTAGTAATCAAGGGGAAACATAATATAGTAAGAAGTTAGTAAAATTGGTTGGATAGTGGAGACAAAAAGAAATTAAAACTTGAATAAAAAAAATTATATGACACCAGTACTTAGCACCTTGTCTTTTAAATTATTTGGATTTGCAGCAACTGGTTTATTAGTTAGTGGCTAGGGGATACATTCAGCTAGTTAAAGCTGTAATCACCAGCTGGAAAATCTTATTTACCTCATCAGTCCCTAAGTGGAAGTTATATTTTTCTGAGCTATTTTCCAGTACCTTTGCTATTTGTATAACTCAAAAGCACAAGTGATGGAGAGCACACTTATTTTATTATAGGAAGACAATGATAATAAATTTAAGCTATTACTTTTGCTATGAGAGATCTTTACTGTATGTACAAAGACTAATAGATTACGTCCATTATGTAAAGTATTACTATCATTGGATCCAAACAACATCTCATCTTAACAAGCTACCAACCTTTGGTGCATCTGTGCAGTGCATCAGTTCTAATGCATTGCAGATAATACTTAGCTTTTACACAGAGTACAGGCATGCGATGTGAAGGGGTTGGAGAAAATACAGCCCTCTGACTTATACACAAGCTTGTATTTTAATGGGCCTTATAGAATCTTGTGTTGGCTTTCACGAGCTTGTCAGTCTGTCACATTTTCCTAAAGGATATCAGATCAGCATTGCCCGACTTGGGGAAGGCAGAGCTGTCGGCGGGTAATGCAAGTAAAGGGCTGGAACTCAGGATTTCTGAGCTGTAATCAAAACCCCTGGGCCTCTAACTCTCTGGAGAATACAATACCAGTATTTACCTTGCAAAAGAAAGATCCTACCATTTTCCTGAAGATTATAAAGCCAAGGAGTTACAGTTCGGCCATCCCTGCATGAGGAATGATAATTTTGTATGTAGGTTTGTATGCTGTAATAGGCATTGTTATCAGACAAAGCAAACCTTTTTTTAAGAAACAACCCCTACTGCCCAAAGTGCTCCAGAAGATGACGGCATCACGGTGACAGCCGTACTCTGCCCTGTAGTCAGCATTCCCAACAGCTGTAGAACAGATGCTCTGGCAGAGGAGTGGCAGTATATGAAAGAAAATTGTCATGAAAGATGCACACCAACTAGACTCTGTCTTGTTTTGCAATTCAATGGTATATTGCATGAAAGGACCTCTTAATTCCTCATTTAATTAGTGGGTTTGCAGTGCTTGAAAAACATGATTCATCTCCCAAGGAATCTACGAAGACTTGTCGCTTTGCCTTTGATTATAGATGAGAGATGCCAAAATGAATGCAAACCACACATCATCAGGTTGTCAAGTGTCACACCAAGCACTCAGACTACTACTATTACTACTACTACTACTACTACTACTACTACTACTACTACTACTACTACTACTACTACTACAAAAACATTTGCATTTGGTCCTTCTACAAGACTAACAAAAATAGCTCCCATAATTTTCTACTCTGATTGAAGTTTATTGAAAGAACACTACCATTCCCACAGGTTCTCCAACTCTTTAATAAATGAAGTAACACGTGTCCACTTTTGAAATTTCTGCTGCCAACGTTTATCATAGGGAATTTGTCCTGACACTCTGTTTACTCCATTTGCCACAACTCTGAATCATGGCCAACTTCATCTTTTAATCAAAATAGTTTTCCTTATACATGAGCCAAACACTTGGAACTGCCCCATTCCCAGCTTCTGCTTTAGCACTGAAGCCAGAAGAATTTGTTGTGAATGTCACTGAAGCACATTTGATAGTTAATGGCCAGTTACTGCCTCATATCCAGCAGTCACTGGGAACTATTTCTGAGGTGTGGGCCTATCTGGCACGATTAAAAATAACTGGTCCTTGGGAACGAGATTAACCAGCGTACGTCCATTTTTCCATTGAAGACCACCATCAGCTCAAGGCACTGGAAGGTGTGTGTTGAAGTCAATAAGAACTGAAGGGAGTACTTGCTGAATTTACACGCCATCTTAGAGAACTGCACACAAAAAGGCATACGAGAGATCAATTTGTCCTTTATGGCTTAACATGCTGAAGCAGAAACCCAAACAACTGCAAACAGGAGGAGGGTATGCATTAAAGAAACCACAGGCATTTTGCTCTAGGGACCCTTATGCTGTAAGAATGGAAAGTCAGAAAGATGGATAAGTGATGTCCTTGTTGATGGGAAAATTATTTTCTCAGTGTGATAAAATGCTCCCTCCATATCCTGTCTTAACACAAGGATTCTGCTCTCTCCTTGTTCAAAAAGGAAAGCTACAAACCACATCATTTTGCTACAAATACTTTCTTAAAATGCAGTCTGTTCTGATCAAAAGATCAACCCTTCCTGGATTTTCAACAGCTATTGTAATTGTTTTTCATAGAAATCGATTTTAATTGTAACACTGTTCTGCTACAGCCCTATTGTCTGTGTCCTTCCAAATTGTCAGTTACTTAAAAGAAGAAATAAAAGCTCAAAAGCACATTGTTGTAATTGATTTCTATGTTTCAATTGTCTGTCAGAAACAAAGTTATGAATTACATCTGTCAAGACACAAAAATAAAATACTTTCCTTTAAAAAAAAAAAAATAAATAAAGATGAAAATCCATTACCGTTTCACTTGTGTTTTTTAAGGCAAAAGTTTGAGGCTGTAATTCTGGTCCTCTGCTATAGTTTTGGAAATATGCATAGCGTTCCAGTAAGTGTATTGATTATAAAGATTAAAAAGTTTTCTTTAATATTCCAATGAAGTTGCATTTCCTGCATATATAAATCTAGTGTCCCCAGCTAGGATAGACTTGCCGTGTCAGTGTCTTCTCCCATCCTGCCCTTTCGACACACTTTCTAACCAGTGCTTGACTGGTAAGTTCTGCATGTACTGTCTCCATCCAGTCCCGGGACAACCAAGTGTAAGGATTTGTCCCAGTGCCTTGCCCCCAGGCAAATGTAGGGAGATGGGATCTGCATGCCGAGGAGCTGCTGATCCAGGCACCTTTAGCTGGTCTCCGTCATGCTGCCAGCCCTTTCCCCACTGTCGACCCCTTTGTTTGCTGGTCACCATTGTGGTGGTGTGTGGAGTGGACAGATGTGCCCTCTGCCGGCAGCCAGTCCCTTTCTATCTACATACCGACACTTAGAATCATACCATAGAGTTGGAAGGGACCTTAAAGATCATCTAGTTCCAACCCCCCTGCCATGGGCAGGGACACCTCCCACTAGACCAGGTTGCTCAAAGCCCCGTCCAGCCTGGCCTTGAACACCTCCAGGGATGGGGCATCCACAACATCTCTGGGCAACCTGTTCCAGTGTCTCACCACCCTCACAGCAAAGAATTTCTTCCTAATACCTAATGTAAATCTTCCCTCTTTCAGTTTAAAAACATTACCCTTTGTCCTATCACTATGCTCCCCCATCTTTCCTGTGGGCCCCCTTTAGGTACTGAAAGGCCTCTATAAGGTCTCCCTGGAGCCTCATCCAGGCTGACTAACCCCAGCTCTCTCAGTCCGTCTTCACAGGAGAGGTGCTCCAGCTTCGTAGCCCTCCTCTGGACCCGCTCCAACAGGTCCATGTCCTTCTTGTGCTGAGGGCTCCAGAGCTGGACACAGTACTCCAGGTGGACTCTCATGAGAGCAGAGTAGAGGGACAGAATCACCTCTGTCAGCCTGCTGGCCATGGTTCTTTTGAGGCACCCCAGGATGTGGTTGGCTTTCTGTGCTGCAAATGCACACTACTGGCTCATGTTGGGCTTCTCATCTACCAACACCCCCAAGTCCTTCTCTGTAGGGCTGGTCTCAATCCATTCTCTGCCCAGCCTGTATTTGTGCTTGAGATTGCCCTGACCTAGGTGTAGGACTTTGCACTTGGCCTTGTTGAACTTCATGATGTTTGCGTGGGCCCACTTCTCAAGCCTGCCCAGGTCCCTCTGCATGGCATCCCTTCCCTCCAGTGTGTCGACCACACCACACAGCTTGATATTGTTTCCACAGGTCTTCCTTTTTTCCCTTTTTTTCTTTTTTTCCACTCCTGCTCTCCTCTGGTTTCTCTCCAATGTCTGGCTTTGGCATGGCAACCAGCGTATGAGGAGTGCTGCTGGAGGGCATGGACAACAAGCAGGAGCACCTGAGGCAGAGACAAGCCATTTGGCAGCTACAGAGTGATTTCTAACAGCAAAATCTCTTACCAAGAGGAAGAAGATCCCAGAGTGACCTGATGGGGACCTGGATCAAGACAGCCAAGTCCTTGGTGACCAGTGTAGAATGACAATGCTGAGAAGACAAAAATTTAGGGGAGGAGTGGAAAGGGGCATTGCAGGAGGCCCCAGAGGAGTGTGCAGAGGCAGGAATGCTGGTGCAGCCAGAGGTCTGCCAATGTGAGTACCACTGGCATGGCCACGCCAGGCTCACTATTCATCCCCAAGCACTGTCAGAGTCTGGCCCAGCCTGGTTTGTGCCTGGACTCCTGCTGAGTGTGTGCATAAGGCCTGGAGAATCAAGTGAAGCTTTGGCTGGTGCTGGGTCCTGCTTAGGGGGCTGCTGGTGGCAGCTTTTGATGCCCGTCCCCAGAGCTGTCACCTGTGTTTCCCCAGCCTTGCCTGGTTCAGGCAGCTGGGCACCACAGAGCACACTTGCAGCATGATAAGGTGGGCCAGTAGGAAACCAGACTAAGCCCTCAGCAAGGGCCCTGTCCGTCAAGTTCTCAGTGTGAGCAGAAGATGACTTTAGAGTACCTCAACATGACCGCTGCAGAGACATCAGCTGCCGGCAGCCAGTCAGGAAGAGTTCCTGGACACCTAGATACCCACAGCTTCATCACCCTGTGGCATCCCTGCCATCCTCTCCACAGCGCACACCATTCCTGGTGGAGCAAGGGACTACAGGGACTCAGGGCTCCAGTGGATGACCTCCAGCACGACATCTTTGCAGCCCTTTTCCAGGTCCACCCTGATATCCTCAAGCCCATGATGCAATGAGAGCTCTAGGATGTCTATGAAGTCAAATAAAAGTTTTCCTTTTGTGTCTGGGATCTGTGTGTTTCTTATGGTAGCCAGTTAAGGCTAACACTTCTTTAAAAGCTCTTGTAAATTTTCTTCGTGCACTGAAGAGAGAATTACTGGCTCAATAGTACCTGTAGAGATGGACTTCTGATCAGAATTGATACCCTTGGGCCAAGAGAAAGGAGTTGTGGCTCTGCATTTCTATGAAGGTAAAGGACAAAGATGTTGTTCTCAAAAATGGACCACACAGGCCTGTGAAATAAATACTTTTACAGCACTAAGGCCCAGAGCAGGTTGGAGCACAAAGGCCAACTGGAGTGAGAACAACCAGAGAAAAGTGTTCTGTGCCCCAGAACAAGGGCTTAACTTTTCAGGAATTGTAAGGAATATATCCTGTTGCTGCTATGAGCTTGCTGGAGTTGCCAAGTAACTGCATCCATCTTTGGTCTATGTGCATCACGGATCTCTCCGAAGCTGGTGGGATTTTTATTCCAGCTAAATGAAAATAATTTTTTGACTCCTCATCTAGAAAAAACAGAACCAAAAAAGGCCCGTGCATCCAGCACATAGCTAACACAATTAAAGCCATTATGGCCTGCAAATATTCACCCTGCTGCTCCACTTGAGATTATGCACATTTTTTCTGCCAGAAAAGAGAATCTGTTGTTTAAAAGATCAAGGGTTTATGGTTACATTTTTAATACCAGAAACTGTACTGCGTGCTACAGCAATATTGCAACAGTTCTCTGTTACTGTTTAAATCCATGTTAAGGAACCAGTCTTTTGGATTTCTTAACTATCGCTTTTAGTGACAGCTTGCATCCTTGAGGGGACATCTCAAAACTCAGCCAGGTCTTTCTTATCCTGAACTGAAACAGAGTTTATACAGGGCATTCTTCTTTATTGGTGTTTTGTTTTATATTCTCATCTTTTCCTGTGTCTGATAAGTTTTGGTGTTGCTGTGTCGTCCCTGAATGAACTTTACAGAAAAATTATGAGGCACTACTCTTCTTGTTCGTACGTTTTGAGGTATAAACCCACTCTAAATCAAATGAAGGCACTAACAGTCTTTATAGTCCTTTTGAGTTCTTAACAGAATTGTCTTCTCTCCTAGACGTGTGGCTAGTTTTCCTCATGACAGGTCATGTGAAACTCCTCTTCCAGAAGGAGCCTACCAAAACCACCCAAGCCCATTGATATTGCTTTTATACGCGACTAACTTGGCTTAATTTAATTTTTAAACTTCTTTGGCTTTAGGGAAATGCTTGTAAATCAGCAGCTCAGAATCAGGAAATCAGTGTCTCTTTTGAAAGATCATTAGTCTTTTTCTTCTTGTTTTTTGCTTGCTTTGGTTGTTTGGGTTTTTTTTATGAGAAGGTACTCACTTTTGGTGAGAAGAGCACCACATTGCACCCTGAATGCACCATCTAAGCTGGTGCATACAGAAAAGAATACTTCAGCCTGTCTCAGAATGCTATAAAATGTGGCAAGGCAATTCACACTGACTGTACCTCGCTAACTCTCTGTATACGATTTAGGAGAGAAGCAGCTACGCACCACTTCTCAGCTCTATGTGAGTTTTGTCTGTGGTGTTAATCTATGTCATTGCCATTGCTCCCACCACTATCCTTCCTCCATCCCAAACACTCCTTCCCATAGTACTCAGTTGTTCCAGCCAAACTCTCGCATTCTGTTTCCTGCTGGTACTTTGGTACACTCCCATCACCCAGTGCAAATCACCCTTCACCAATACCAGTCTCACTTCCTGTCATGCTGTTTCCTTTCTGTGACTTTTGCAGTTTTATCCTTGGCGTTATTGTATCTGTATGTTGTATTTCAAAAGAATGTGATCTTTATATTTAGAAATCTATTAATATTCAGAGTTTGTGTACTGTACAACCTGCTTATTAAATAATGAGCACATGGCATGCAGAACTCCCACTCGCTCTCTTGCATTAGTAAGAGCTGGTTGTGGCAAGCGTTAGTAAATCTAATAAAATTGTTATTACATATTCACCACATACGCCTTTGAAGCTTGTACGTGTTGTGCCATGAATGCATAATTAGCATAGGGAACACAGACCAGAGCTCCCCAAGCCTCTCTTTGGGACTTTGTGACACCATTGACTATAAGAAAAAGTTCACTTGTCTCCAGTCAGCAAGAAATTCAATTGAGTGAATGTCAAATGTAAGTACATACAACGTACAAGGCTTGAGTATAATTGTAACAGTGAGATTTAGTTGCTGCCTAGAACTAATGTTCGTACACAGCAATTTAAATGTTAACAGACAATACCAAACTTCAAAATTAAATTCAAGCACTTATGAAGACTGTGAATGCTATAAATTGAATCTGGGAACAACATTTGCATATATCGGTCTCGCACATAAAAAGGGCTGGACAGAAATTTCAGCTCAAAATCTTGCTAAAGCTTTGGCTGTATGTAGCAACCAATCTAGAAGTCTTCCTTCCATTCTTAGTACCAGGATGATTAGGTTCCTGTGCACTGTAGTCATTTGGAATAGATTCCAGGTAGATTTTACAAAGGACTGGATATGGAGAAAAAAGCCCTCAAATCATCTTGTCATTTTTCCATGCTTAAGCCAGATAACAGAAAAAAGAAAAAAAAAAATAATCCAAGAACAGGGCTGTTTTTCACAGTGTTACGACTGAATCAGTAACAGATCATTTTTATTTACCTAAACAGCCCTTATAAGATTCACTCATTACTGGTTTCTCCTCTCATTTCCCTGCACCATCTTATTTCAGTACAAAGAACTGTAGTCACAAGTGGCGCTTTACATCTTTATTAGTTTAGGATAGTACCTTGGGCTTTAATATTGTGAATGTGCATACCTTACGGTTCAGTGCTTATAGTCTTGTGGCTGAAAAGCACAGCACTTGCTCAGCTTTCTCCATGGGCACTTACCTTTTCCTCATGCATAAAAACAGGACTGCCTAGTTGGATACGTGCCGCTTAATCTGCTTTTAAATTAGGATAGTTTTAAACAAACAAATAAAAAGTATTTGCACTGCCTTAGCTCCTGGAATATCTACTGCGGTTTGATTGTTTTCCCTGAAAGCAATGAGATGATGGTCACTGTGCTGCAGGCAAGATGGCACGCCCATTTGCTTCTCCGAGGAGTCTGGCTTCTTTTAGTTTCCCTGGACCATGAAACAACCAGGAGCTCCAAAGCAAGGTCACAGGCATCATCAAGGATAGCAGGTCTTCATCAGTCTGCACATCTGTACCATCCAACCTGCCTCCAGGGCTCTGCACTTGTGAGCAGGTAAAGCACAACATTCTTCCAAACACTTCATGGCATCACTGCTTTGCCAAAAGTCGGCATGGCCTTGTGGGCACAAAGACCATAAATGTATCTAAGTGTCAAATGGATCAAACCTTTGGTAATATAATCATACCTCTGATTTTTTTAGACTAGTGATGGATTTTTTTAGTTTGTTTGGTTTTACTTCTGGAGGTTGCTTTGATTGCAAAAGAAATTAAGAAGATGCTGCTTTTGACAGCATTTCCTTCAGAATAAATTTCTAGTGAAGGTTAGAGGAAGGTGAGGCAATGTTCCTTGTCAAGGAATTTACACATCAAGCCATACCACTGAAAATACAAAAATGACAGCTTGACTGTCATCCCGTCTTTCTTTCAGTGTCACATGTAGTGAGTGTGGGGCTCTCAAACATGTGTTTGAGAGGTCACATCCTGCTGCCTTGGCACAACATTTTGGGTCAGGAAGTAACTAATTGAGCTGTTGTTTCTGTCTTCTCTGTGCAAGAACTTTGAGACCTCTTGCTGTTTTTCTTTCTTTTGTACCCTCTACTTTTCTATAAACAAGCAAACAGAAGACAGACAGGCAGAAAATGTTAGAGATAGATCCTGCATAAGCATGGTAATTTATGAAATATACAATCAGATTTTTCCAGAGTGGCCTAAGAAATAAAATGAGTTCCAGAAAGGAAATAAAACAATAGCCACAAAGCCCTCTCCTACACTCCCACAGCCCTAGCAGATCACACTGTAAGGCAGCGTGTTATCTGTTTATTACTGCACCCAGATTAGCAGACCAAGTGAGTTAGCTACATGAGAGCAAAAAAGAGGATTTGAGAAGACTTGAGTTTATCTCAGAGCCTCAAATCTAATCATCTACCTCTCTTTAGCTGTGTAATGCCTCACAAGAATTCAGTTGCTCAGGCAGGTTTTTAATTGCAATACCCATAGGAAAGAGCTCCAAAAGTCTAAACATGTACCCAAGCAATTTCTTCTAGGGCAGGTAGATTTACTTCCATAACAGCTACATTAGTATGACTATATGGCAATTTACCGAGTCCTCTCCCAGCTAAAGTGATTAATCTCGTTTTCAAAATTCGCTGGTGTTAGCACTGGAAGCACCCCCTCAGCCTGTTCATCCTGTTCATTCACAGGTTTGACCTATGGTAGGTGACAGATGGAGACATGAGCCATGCACCTGCAGTTCCCTGGTGCCCTGTTGCTCTTGTGCTGTTACTGCAAGTCTGTGAAGTTTCAAGGCTGGTGTTGAGTCACTCCCAACCAAGCAGCCAAGGTCAAGACCAAATGTGAGCCCTCAGAGGGCTCTTGCTAAAAGACTTACAGTACTCTCATGAGAAAGGGCACTCCTAAGGGCTGAAGGAATGCTACTTTGGTGTACCTTTACTGTAAGTAGATTGAATTGTCTTCCTTTCATTTCTTAATCTGTGAATTTTATAAATATCTGCAACTGTGTTGTCTGTTTTGGATGTCATGACTCAACACTTGCATTTTTATTTTTAACTTAGTCCATCTTGTGCTAGATGTGATATAAGGTTTCTGGATATCTGTCCATCTACCTGACACACGATATTGTGAACCTGCAAACTATGGCCCTGGGGTTTCCCAGCACAGCTGTCGGCACTCATCAGAGGAGAGAAGAGGTGAGCTGCATGGCAGGTAAAGAGATGCACCCGGGAGCGGCAGTGGCAACTACTGCTGATGCTGGCAGAGAAGGATACCAGAGTCCTGGGCTGACCCTAGGGGATTACAGCAAGTTTATCAAAATCCTCTCCTTGCTATGTGTTGCTCTTCTACCTCACCACAGGTGTCTAGACCCAAAGAGATGAGAAAGACAGGGATTTGCTGTAGAAACTTCACAGAAGTAAGTTATTGCTGCTGTAGGTCGTCATGTGAAGATCCTAGATATTATTGGAATACAGGGCAATGACAGAGGGAAAGGAAAGAGTGGTAGGAAGTCTTTGCCTAGAGTGCTGTTCTAGCATGTTGTGACATGCTATCTCCTATCTACAGTCTCTGATGCCCACAGTTTTCTCTCAGCAGGCTCAGGCTGCAGGGTGGGGTTAGGATGGTTGAGACAGATTTTACACAGAGTATAAACCACAAGGAGCACTTTCCACTTGTTATGGTTTCTTCAGATGATGCCATTTTCACCTTAGAAGAGCAGCAGTAGGAAATCCAAGCTCTATCTGAGTGATCAGGCTGAAAAAAAAGTATAACTCCTGTCAAAAAACATTTTGCTGCTTACTCTTGTTGCTGACCTCTCATACGAATGAGTATAGCATTTAATATATGTGTGCATTCTATTTTTTTCTGCAGGACTTTACATTAATATATAGCCTATGTATTGGAGAACGTCTTTGAAGGAACTGTACATATGTAGAAGTCAGAGGATCCAGACATTCACCCTCATTTCTAGTCAACATCTTTTAAGTGATAGTGACATAAATCACAACTAAATAACCCTGTGCTCCATTTTTCTCAGTCCTATTTTCTACTCTCCTCTGAACAGAGAACTTCACTCAATTTTTTGGCTAGTCTGTGTAACAGTATTGTCAGGCTTGCTATTCTTGTAAATAGGGTCCAAGTAGCTACCATATAATTTTCTAATGGACAAGCACATCATTTGACATTATGTTTAGTCTAACGTCCTTTCCAAAGAATAAGATTTGGTTTCGTCAGTCTGCTGTGGATATATTGTGGGTGAAGATTTCATCAGCTGAGCAGCTGATTTTCCCCCTTCGTCCAAGACTCAATACTTTTGTCAGCAACACTGTAAGCAGAAAATTGTACAGAGGTTTTATAAATGTAGCCATTAGTAACAGGATCATAGTGATATGCTGAAGATTATACCTAATAATAAGGGGGAGAATAAATTTTAGAAAAAAAACTTATTTATATAATTGAGTAAAAGTATTGGGATTTTTATTAATCTTTCCTAAATTTAGTAGCTATGAAGGGAGCAATCTTCATGTTACGTGTAATTCCTAGAATACGTTTCCTTTGAGTAGTGAAAAATAGGACAAATGTGTTTCTGAAAAAAATATCAGTTTGTAAGCCTTTGCAGCTATTTCATGGTCCAAAGCTGCTGTAGAACAGCCAGGAATATGTTTTGCAGTATGCCCAACAACTTTTCCACTGAAATAAAACACACCCTAGAGTGCATGTATGATTACTTGCATTTCAGATAACCCAACTCTGTGGAAAATCACATCAGTCTTCTTAAACTTCAACTCTGACTTACTTTCCCATAAGCCAAGTGTCTAGTGTCTGTCACTTATCAATTATACAAGGTTAATATTTTTAAATGTGACCTGTGGGATAAGTGCATTTTTTTTTTTCCTACTTCCATAGCTCAAAAAGGGCTGAAATTTAGAAAAAAAAAAAAAGGAAACAATGAAAGAAAGGAAGAAGAAGAAAAGATAATCCCTTATGGCTGAGATGAATGATGAAGCTGAAAGATTTTTTTTGTCTGAGATCATCATGAGTAGCGTTAGAATAGGGTTGCACTTGTACCTAAAACTTTAGCTCTATTGTGGCATCTGCAAGCCCAGGCTGCTAAGTATATAGGCAAAGGCGCAGTCAGTATATATATGCACGAAATGATTTGAACATTAGCAAGATATTTTCCTTGTTTTAAAAGGTGTGTAGCACTTGTTCCTCTCCAGCAGTTTGATGATACCTTATGTCTCTTCTTATTGTATTTTTAGGAATATAAACAAAAAAAGCATTCTTAGTCAAGTAGTTCATGTTAAGTTCCCAGGAGGTCATAGGAGACTTTCCTTTTTACTCAAAATATAGCCATCAATTTCAATCAGAAATCTGTCTGGGGCCAAAGTCCAGTTCTGAGGATTTCTGTGTAAACAATGCTTCTGCCTGACTCCCAAGTGAATGACACCATCAGGAAAGAGTGAAAAATTAAATACAGCCTTGCACCTCTCTGAAATGTTAAAACCTGTAACTTTTTAAACACTGTAGAGATAAAAATAAAATGAAAATGTTAATTATTTATGACCCCACCCTGAAGATTCTCTCTTAAAATTAATGTGTTGACACCCTGCCCCATGACCAACATCAGCAGCATAGGTAGGATGCAGCCCACCTTCCATGTAAGGTACAATGCTCTCAAATAACACTACCATCAGCGGAGCCAAGGGGTGGCACAACTCTTTTCAAAAGGCATTTGCACCATCGGCTGCTGCTGCCAGATGACCTGGACACCAAGTGTCCCTGGCAGTCTGCTGGAGCTACAGCATCACTTATGATTCCGTGCTGTGATCAGTGGTTGGGTCAGTCACTGTATGGTCACATTGTTGCTCATCTTTCCTACTGTCTCATTAAAATCTTGTTTTATAACATGTTGTCAGACTCCATTACTGTCCGGACGTGTAACAAATAAACTGGCTGCAACAGAGGTATGGATATTAGACCAGAGCTCAGTGCAGAGCTGTTTGCCACCACTTTGCTCCATGATTATCAGGAAACACAGAGGTGGGAAATTACATCGGGAACAACCTTCCCAGTCTCTGTATAATTCAATGGCTCCTCTCTGATCATTTCATGAACATCTCATCATGAACGCCACCACCGTCCCTAGGGATCCAAGCTGAGCTCTCACCTGACTCGTGCTCAAAATCAAATTATCTGGAGTATAAAGAAGAACTGAGCAGGGTTGTTCATAAATATTAGCCTGAACTGAAAACTATAAAATCAGCTAATTGACTGAGGAGCTGAAGGAGCTGAAATATCCAAAGAAAGAGCCAGAGAAAGAGAGAAGTGCAGTGATTATCACCAAGTGTTTTCCAGAAAATTGCCTAAGAAAGGCCTGATGCAAAGCCCTGTTTAAAGCTTCCCATGGTTTCAGCTGCAGCCAACCCACCACACTTAACCACGGCAAGTATTGTGTTCCCTACTGCATATGGGAGAATGAGGCATAAAGACAAGTCTCCATGCTCCCATCAAGCAAGGCTCCCGTGTCCCAGCCTGTTGCTTTCTGTATTGCATCTTGGGGATACTTTTTAAGTTTAACTAAAAATCATTGCTTTCCAAGTGAGCCCTGCCTTCATAGTCTTTTTAGGCACTAATGGAGCACAGGGAAAAATGGAAAACTCAGTCACAGGTGGACAGAACAGCTAATCTAATACTTCCTGGGAAAACACCCCCAAGAGCTCTTATGGGCTTCTGCTGAGATGCAGAAAAGATTACCAAATGCGGGGGTGGTGTGGGGGGGACAAGTCATAGCTGCTCCTCTTTGGAAGAAATGGTTAAATGGTTTAGACTCTCTTAACAGTAGCAGAATATGGAGCACACCTGATTTTTATGTAATTTCTAGCTCTGAATGTAGCACTGATTTTCTCTCTGACCCTTTCACTTAAAATAAAGAATTCAAAATTATCCAGAAATATGCAGTGTATCCACAATGACACAATTATTCTCCTCTAGCTAGTCATTTACTTTTAAAGTTGATCAGTGTACATATTAGTTGACTTCATCCTGGATGGAGCAGATTGTGTTCACCTGTCTAGCCCACATCACAGCCATGCCTCACAGCAACTGATAACCTCATCTGCTGGAGTGGCAAGCAAATTGCATATGGTGACCTCCAGGATGAATGAGATCACCTAAAAATGCCTTCCAGTGTGGCCAGCAGGTCGAGAGATGTGATTCTCCCCCTCTGCTCTAGCGAGACCCCACCTGGGGTACTGTGTCCAGCTCTGGAGCCCTCAGCACAAGAAGGACATGGACCTGTTGGAGCAGGACCAGAGGAGGGCCATGAAGGTGATCCGACGGCTGGAGCACCTCTCCTGTGAAGACAGGCTGAGAGAGTTGGGGTTGTTCAGCCTGGAGAAGAGAAGGCTCCAAGGAGATCTGATCATGGCCTTCCAGTACCCGAAGGGGGCCTACAAGAAAGCTGGGGAGGGGCTGTTGGCAAGGGAATGTAGCGATAGGGCGAGGGACAATGGTTTTAAACTAGAGCAGGGTAGGTTTAAATTAGACATTAGGAAGAAGTTCTTTACAATGAGGGTGGTGAGACACTGGCACTGGTTGCCCAGAAAGGTGGTGGAGGCCCCATCGCTGGAGACATTCAAGGCCAGGCTTGATGAGGCTCTGAGCAACCTGATCTAGTTAAAGATGTCCCTGCTTACTGCAGGCAGGTTGGACTGCAGGGTCCTGGGGAGGGGTGAGTGGAACTTCAAAGGTCCTTCCAACCCAACACATTCTATGATTCTGAGTCTATGACATGCTGAATTTATGCTTCTCTTACAGCTGAGCAGCTGTTTGAGTGGGTCTTCTCCCAGTGAGAGGAGAGAGAAAGAGTCAGGGGGCATGTTAAGTCAAGCCTACTCAGAGAAGGGCTAGGACTTAATAGAGCAGAGATTTCTCTATATGGCTCCAGAGTGCAAAAAAATGTGGAACGCTAATTTACCCCCAAATGCAGCCTGACAAAATGTAAGTGAAAAAAAAGGCATTTAAGTAAAAGAATAAGCACAGCATATTCCATGAAGTCCAGGTCACTGTCAGGCTTTGTCACAGCATATTGTAGAAGAGGTGCAGACTTGTGGCTGATGTAAATCCACAGAACTCATAAAAATCATTAGGCTTCCTCTAAGTTAAACCAGCTGAGGTTCACGTCTCAAATCTCTTAGTCATAACAACGTGCTGTAAGCCAAGAGAAAATTAGTAAAGGAAATACACAAAATTGGTGCTGTGCTGATTTTCTGTGATAAACAACTTATCATAAATATTTAAAACCCATTATAACTTTTTATTTATTCTTAAATACAGTATGCTAATTTTGTAATGCTAAAATTGTTCAGTCCACTTATTTACATAATTGCTGCACTGCAGTTTGGTAAAAGTTTTGATTCAAGATACTTATAAGTGATAGCATGATTGTGTGTTCAGTTGAATTAAGAAAAAAAAACCACACACACAAGAAAAAAAAAACCTTTCAGTGCAAAATGCATTATAATAGCTAACATAGATAAGAGGAAAGAAAAACTGCAATTTAGTTGAGGACAGAGGAAAGCTTTCAATAAATTAAAGTGTCTGCTGGGTGCTAAGACATCATAATAGTCTAAGCAAATGTTGAGTGAGATGCTCTGGGTAGAATGAATAGTGTTGCAGTGATTAAAATATTAACTGGTAGTTAACTGTAATTGGCAGCAATTCAGCAAAAGTGATTTTTCCTAGAGATGGGAATAATGGCATGAGCTAGAAAAAAAAAGGATAAAATCTGGGAAAAAAAATTAGTGCTGCAGATTTTCTCTCATTAATTTATCTGTTAAGTGTATTCTCCTACATGGTTACACCCTGTCCCACGTCTGTATACACAGCACCTCCAGACTTCTGGGCTCTTAGAGGAAGCAAGTTGCAAACACAAGCCCCCAACAGCCAGTTGGGCGTAATCAGATGAAGCAGTGGTTTACAGCCTGCTATGCAATAGGCTTTTTCCATGTGAATTGTAAACCCAAGGGGACAACTGAGTCCACAAATGAGTCTAACTCATGCCATAGAGTCCCTAGCTCCATCTGTCCAAGGGTCAGAGACATCTGAGCCCTGGAGGAGCACAGGCACCAGCCCTTTTCTGCAGGCTTTACAGGCCTGCCAATGGAAACACGCCACGTCCAAGACAACCAGGAGCCAACGTTTCAGGGTCCCCATTTCAGCCCTGCTTAGAACTTTTTACTGTACAACCCAATAGCACAGAACGGCACAGAACGGACGAGGAGGAGTAGAAGCAATTCTTCCAAATGCTTATTCAGAAAAGTTTATTTCAAAAATCTCCCCCAAAGCTTTTCTACCTGCATCATATATCAGATAATATTAAGATGACCCATGAAGAAAGAGATCTGAGTGGAAGTGGAAGTGCTGGTGTTCAAAAATCTCACTAAAAAAGGTGCGGAATATGAAAACAGGACTTTACAAAATATCCTTGCGAGAAATTTCAGGGAAAATTTTCATTAAAAAAAGGAGAAGGCTGGTAGACTGTAGGTCCCCAGCTGAAGCATGAGGCTTTGGTGAGCAAACATCTAAAAAATCTAAAATGTGTTCTTCCACACAGTTTGGGGAAAAGTATGCTTTCTGCAGAGAATTGGAAGAAATCATCACCTTTTTGCATAAAATCTCAACGTATAAAATCCCTCAGTATTTGACCAAAGGCACTCCTAAACACCCAGTTCGGTGTTGCAGAAGATAATTTGAGGTAAAGAAGGAAAGATAGGAAGTTGAACCTTTCATGATGAATGTCTTCCAAGGGAGTAGAGTGTCTCTTGCTGAACATAAAGGAGCCACAAAATTTGAAATAATTTCAGAGATTTTTCACAAGCAGAAATGTCACTTCTCTGCTTTCAAAGGGTGGTATCAGGCAGTAAACATGTCCCTGGAAACTGCAATATCTACTGCACAGGCAGCAGGTTCTGAGATGACCTGTAATGATCTGGACAGTCACGACAGGGTTGGAGATGCAGCTCTGCTCAGTCTGCACTCTGGCAGTCAAGTCCTTGTTGTGTCCAGCACCAGCAGGCATGACCATAGTTGTAAAGACTTGTAGCACACAGATAATTGGGGAACTGTAAGAGATAAAGGGCTTTAGTGTATAGCACAGGGCTTAAGAGCATGCCTAATTCCAAACACAAATAAAATCCATACTTATTCACCAGTGCCTTCAAGAGTGTGTTGTTTTGGCTTCAGTTTGAAACATGATCGAAAAAACAAAGGTGCATATCTACTGGGATACACCCCATGTTTGAGAGGTAAAAAAAGTGTTTCTGTGCTCTCTTCCATTTCGCTAGAGTATTACCTTTGAGTTCACGCTTTCTTGTATGTTTGTACAGCCCTTGCTGCAGATAAACCTTGGACCTTGACAAATCCAACACAAGTAAACAGATATTATGAGAAATCTGGTTATAATCTGCAAAGACTCTGTTTACAGATTGCGCAGGGGCAACAACACAAAACAACCACTGGTTCTGTTGGTTTTGGTGCAACTATGCATTTCATAATTAAGCAAAGAAGGTGGTATTTCAAGGTAATATTTAAACATATTAAAATCACAACTCTGAAAGGACGATGTTGGTGACAGCTGTGTAATCTGAGCTTTCTCTTCCTCACAGGTACCAGCAACAACATTGACCTGCTGTGAGGAGCAGGGAAAACACTGCTTTTCAGAAACTTTAATTAGGGCTTGCCTGACCCACTTCTAGTGCTAAAAATTAATTACTTTTTTAATGTATTTATTTTTAAACCACAACCCATGGCAGCTGGGATTCAATACCTAACACAGGTACTAAAATCGCATACCTAGAATGTCATGTATCAAAGCTGTCGTCTCAGCGCAAGAGTGGTCACATAATCCCTCTCCAATTCTATTGTCTTTTGCACTACAGGAAAAGGAAAGCTTTAAAACACAGGTGCAGTACTTGGGTACCCTGTCGACTGATGAAATGAAGCAATGAAGCAATAACAGTGCTGGACTGGTTGGACCCTCTCAGTGTTAGACTGTACTTCATATTACGTGGGATTTGTTGGCAGCTACATGCCCAGCAGCCATCAGTGCTCTCCTTGCTCGTGACAGGATCAAGAAAGCTTTCCATATGCAAGTCTGTCAGCTGAGTGCGTTTGCTCAGCCCTTACTTACTGCCTCCCTTTTTCAAAAGGATATTCAGAAATAAAGGGAGTTTAAAGAGAAACTGACAGCAACATGGGGGCTAAAAAGTAAGCCAGATGTTCTTGGGCTTGGTTTGTTTTACAAGTATTGGGTTCTTCTGTGCCTAAACTACTAATTCCGATTTTAATATTCTTGTTTTTCTGTCAGCAGACATGTTGCTTCTGGCATAAGACTTGCAATGCTCACTTGAAGCAGTTTTTCTCAGTCATCTGGTACGGTCAGTGGAAGCTGCTGTCATTTCACTTTGCTCAGTGGTACCTGACAGATGTCTCCATTTCTCAGTGATAGGAAAACTCCTGGCTCTTCACAGTCTTGTCACTGAACTTAACTCAATTATCCTCATTTGTTTTTAACATGAATGGCATCATTCCTTGTCAAAATGCATGACTCCTGAATCTCAGTCTGAATTTATTTCTTTGAATGGCTAAGTACTGTATGAAGCACATCAGTGGGTTCTATAGTCAATTCTGCTTAAAAGCAAGTAAAAACAACTTATTCCGAATTTGTATGTAATTTAGTTGAGCAAAGAACCATAATTCTACATCAAGGAAAAGGTATTCTAGATCCAAACAACTGGTGCTTTGTGGGTGTCTCATACTGCAGTTGTGGTGTAGAGTGTCAGAGCTGAGACTACCTCCTGTTTCTCTGGAGAAATAACAGACCTTAAAACAAGTAGCATCCATTGCACTAACTAATCATTCAGTTTAACAGTGATGTGAACATCACAGTTAGACAGAGGAGAACATAATGTGGCAGATGTAAAAGTCAGCTGAAATGTCAGCTGCATGACAATGCAGAGACTTTTATTTACCGCCTGTGAATTGTTTGACAGAGGGAGCTGTTAAGAGAACAGAATGTTTTTGAAAGCCTGCATAAAAGTATTTATCTAACACTGTACATGAGGTAGATTAAATTCTTCTTTGTCTGACAACCAGGAAAGTGCATTGTTAAAACTTATGTGCCACCTACAGAAACGCTCTCGGCCAAGGGATTAAATGGACCGAGGAGAGCTGGTTTCCTTTTTCCCATCTGAAGAGAGTGCTGGAGGAACAGAGGAACAAAGTCTGGTTTTAAAAGGAAAATAAGTAAAGAGTTACATCTAAATTTCAATGGCGAATAAGAGTACAACATAAAGAATGTGGAGTTTGGTTGTGGTTTTGTTAAGTTCTCACTTCTCCTACGTTTCTTTCAGACAGTGTGGGAATACCCTGGAGAGGGAACAAACCTGCTTGTGGGAAAGGGCCGTGAAGCAGGAAAAATCAGGAAAAATTGCCTGTTGTTGAGAGGTTGTGGTGCACACAGAGAAACTGCTGAGAGCAGGAGGAAGTAAGCAGGTCTCAGAGGGGAAGGAAAAAGCAATTTCTAGGCTGTGGAAAGGAATGAGCCGTTTTCTGCAAGCCAGAAAGCCTCTGAGCTGGCTGGAACTGAGCCTAAAAGCAAGTAATTTATTCTGAAGGGACACAGCAAGTTCAAAAAGAGGTACATGTGAACCCCTGCTAGTCCTAGTCTGTCTGTCACACCACATCAGCTAGACTTCTATACAGTTAAGAAGTTGTGAATCCTAGCTTACATTCTAATAATACTGCTTCCACATGATAGTATTTTCACTTAAAAGTCTTTTGGTCTCCATAGTGCTGCTCCATACAGGAGATAGTTTAGGTATAGCTGACTGAAGGTCCCAGCAGACTTGACCAGCAGTGACAAAAGGACAGATGGATGGACAGGGTTGGATGTAAATGGAGGGTCGTAAGGGCATCTGTCATATAGAAACAGGCCATAGCTGCAGGAGAAAGAGCTGGAACATCCCAGTAGGTGTTGACCTGCAGTCACTAGGACGGAGTCCAGTTCAATTCCATGGTGACTTACCTGTCTTGGGGAAGTTGAGCTTCACGATCACACAAGAGGTTTTCATAACCATGTTTACAAGAAGCAGTGAGGGTGAAGTGAGTGGGTGAAGTGAGAAGCACGGGGTGGCTGGTGGCATCCTCCATGGGTAAGTTTATTCCAGTCTTGCTTTCGTGTTCCTTTCTGGTATGGTTGGTGGTATACCTATAAATCTAACGGAGTAGGAAATACTAGCAATTTCATAGTTTCACACATTTGGGATTATAAAGTAAATTGTACCTTATCCACCCTCAGCAGGGTGTAAGCCAAAGGATTACTTTGGGAGAGCACTCCCAAGGCTGAATGAACTAGTTCTTTTCCCTCATTTGAAAACCCATCCCACCAGGTCCTGTCTAGTAAACACAGCTGTAAATCATGACTGATCTGATTGTTTCTCTCCTGGAGGGGTGTCCATCAACTGGGATAACTCCTATTCTGATGAGAAAGTCTGCCTAGGCTCCTGGCAAAGCCAGCAGGCAAGCTAGCTTCCAGCTGCCGCAAGTAGAAAGCACAAAATGACTGTGCTGGAGAAATCTGGTTCTTTGCCTTTATGAATAAACTCTGAAACTTTTGTGCTTCAAGAATATGGAAGACACTTTAAGTCACACTTGGAAAATCTTCATACAGTTTCTGTGTGAATGTAAATCTGTGAGCTTTTATTTCTTTGTGGGCCTGGCCTTTTTGATTCTGTGTAGATAAAAATTTTGTGGTGCTCTCACTAAACTTCATTTGTGGAGGCTTTGGTACTGCCACTTCTTAACTGAGACCAGAGAAAGCACTTTACTAGCTAAAGTAATAAACCTAGCCCTATTGTTGTCATTAGGGAAGACAGTAATGAATGTCCTTAAAGACCTTGTCCTGGATGCACTAAACCAAAATGATATATTATTAAATTCATCAATGTCCAAAGGGTTCAATTGCCCTACAGAGCTGGCCTTCAACTATTGTGAAGCACCTGCCTGTATATTTACTATTATTATGAGGAACATCTGTAATGATTTCTTAGTTCGTAATCTCAGAGCCTACATTTGTTCTTCCTAATCTGAGGAATTTCAGGTTATGAGAACTTCAAGACTGTGTTTTATTCATTCTTGGATCCCTCTTTTCCATTAAAAAAGTCATTCATAAATATTTGTGTAGTGAAAGGCATAAAAATGATTCAGTGAAACCACACCATAAATTTGTGGGACTATTTCAAGCAGTTATTCTGTACAGCAGACTGACCCATAGTTTTCAGGTCTTTGGGGTTTTTTTCTTTCTTTTTCTGAAAATAACTTCTACTTTCTTCTTATGCTAAACAAGAAACTATTACTAATGAAAAAGAAGGAGTGGTTTCTGAAGCTTCTCATGCTTTCGCTGAGCTCTATGCTATGGTTTAAAGATACAAAACATGACACTTTTGGAAAAAGTTGCCCAAATTACATCCACTGGGTAGTTAAGGCTATTGTTTATTCTCTGTTGATTTCTGTAAGAGTCCAATGTTCTTAGAGCAGATCCAGGGCAAAACTGTGACTGCATGAAGCAAAAAATCCTCATCAGCCTTTCCCAGTAGTCACCAATATTAATGTAAGTATACGCGTAGAGCCCTTCAACTGATTGCTTTATTAAAGGAGGTAAACATTCATTCTCTGTAACCACTCTAAAATCAGTAACTGCAGCTTTATCTTGTGAAAGGACATCTACAAAAAATAATTCAGCCTCCTGCTTTGCCATGGTCTCCCTGTGCGCACTGCCAAGCTAGGCTAACATGCAGCTATGTACATGGACATTGCCATATAGTGTGCAGCCAAGTGTCTTAGAAAGCAAGACCTGGAGAATGAAGAGAGCAACTCCTCATGGAAAAGTTACAAGTTTTCTTTTAAAACATTTCTGTTGCAATCTTGTAAGAGGAACTCAGAAGGCAACAGATCTTTCCTTTACACCCTTAACAATTCTTTGTGAATGGAGTCTGAAAACCTGTTTACCAAATAAAGCTATAAGCCCTCCTCATGCCACCTACAGCATTTCACACTTTCATGCAGGACTGAGCTTGTTCATGGTGTGTTTCTCAAAGTTAGAAGAACCGCTGACTTGAAAAATAACATTCAGGTTTTAAAAATCTAAACCATTTCCACAAAGCTTTCAGGGAGAAGTCTTTCTAGGCTGATGTCTTCTCTGCAATTGCAATGATCATTGATCTTGCAGGCACTTCTGGGATGCTGAAATTCACCACAGATGTTTGACTGATCATTAATTATAGTAATTTCGATCCTCTGAGTTATATGAATGTGTTTTTCTTGGAAAAGCCTGTGCGTTTTATTTTTGTAGAAAGACATGCCTGAGTCACATCATACAATTGTGCTCCGTTTAAGGTAGACAATAATCCCTTCTTCTCAGATCTTCTTCCCTAACACCTTATTCACATATTAAAAACATGTATTATCCTCCTAACCAATATACTTATAGGGTGAGATCGTCATCTAGTGGAAATTAGCACCATAGTTTCTTTACATGGAATCTGATGAACTGATGTATGGATCAGAGGAAGTTTCTTAGGCCAGTTTCTCTGACCTGAATAGCACAGGCCATAAGATTTTCACAAGCTCTTGTATTCCAAGAGAAAGAAATATGCCAAGTAGCTGGCTCAGTTTCTAACCACCTTAATAAACAAAAGAACGAGTAAGTGGTGCTATTAATACAGAAAATGTCTGTACAGTGCAAGGCATTCCCTTCTAAGAAAAATAACAATTTTCTAAACTGTCACATGTGCCCAAGCCCATGATAAGGTTACTCTTATATACCCAGAAACGTCTGCATGACAAACTATTTTAGTCATGGTGCAAACTAAACATGCCATTTTAATAATGTGTCACTGTATTCCCACGAAACATACTGCACATTCTTCTCCAGATAATCCATTTCTGACTGGGAACAAGTCACTTTTGGTTACATGGCAATATGTCACAGAGAAGATAAAATCGAACATAAATATTTATCTTTCTAGGGACATTCTCCTTAGGTATGCGCAACTTGGATATGTTTATTCAAGAGGCAAAAAATTAAAATTTGGAAAGAGCTCTCCCCCGACATGCTTTTCCTCCAGTGAATTCTGATTTACAGAGAAATCAATGAACTGATGCCAGTGTAGCAAGAACATCAGATTTATGTTCCTGTTCATCTTTTTTAAAATACTGTTTCCTTTTCTGACATGAATACAGCTGAGGAAACCACAAGATGGATTCTGGGTGTACTGAGTGCCGACTGCTATGCACCAGTCTCTAAATGATGCAGATGGCAAAGCAGTGCCAGTATCCAAAAGCCTCTGTCTCAAAATACAACTTTATGAACACAACTCAAAGGAACCAAAACAATTTTCTTTTTCATGCCTCCTTCGATACTTTTCAGCGCTGCTTCTGCATGCTGCGGGTTTGTTCTAGGTCCAAGCTGCACATCTCCCCAAGAATAAAAGCTTGCCTGTGTGCTCAGAGAAAAAATGAATAAGACAGGTAGAGCTACTCTAACAGTCACACCTGCAGGGTGACTCCTGATTTACACCTGTATAACGGTTAGACCCGTCACGTATAATCTCCTATAGGCAGAGGCAAAATTATGGTTTTGCAACTCCTGAAAATATTCAGTTTTGAAGATACAGTAAATAATGTGAAATATCAATCAGACTCTCGGAAAAATTTTCCTGGTAAGTAGTGTTTAATGCTTTGCAAAATTATATCTTTTGAAAGATACTTTTTATTAGCAATTTAAACTATACATAGAAAGCAATGTTTAAGTATCTCAGTAAATTTCATTCCTGAGGAATAAAAGTTGCATGCTGCTACTGGAGATGAGAATCACTAGGAAGAGAATGTAAGACTCGACATGTATCTGTAAGTTAGTCAAATCTGTGTGTGGGAGGAAGCCACAGAAATTTATTCAGGCTCCTACTTTAGTTCAGGGCACCAGTGAGAGTTACACCAGAAAGTGAAATTAAGTCTGGATAGAGAATCTTGGCAGCTGTCTCAGATAATAATAGAGAGGAGATTTAAGCATTTTTAAAGGTTGTTTCTGGAAGACAGGTCTACAGATGTCATTTCCACATTTTGTTTTTTTCATCTAGGTACATCCATTTATGTTCTTTTTTCAAGCAAAGGTGTGCTTTTCTTACAATGATCTCTCCCAGGGATGTGCTGAGAAGAATGGTAACATGATGACATAACCTGGGCAAATCCTCAACTACTTTGCCTTTTGCTCCTCCCCTAGGGACTGGGCACTGGATATTTCAACTATAGTTCCCCTGGCCTCAGAGACACACCAAATTGTCTTGTTGCAGGAAACAGAGAATATTGAGTTTTAAAGGACTTAAAAAAAAAAGTTTCAGGAAAGAACTGGGACCAGTTAAAGATGAGGTAGGGTTACAGAGGAAAGAGGCAAGGAAGTCAAGGTCATAAAGCGAGTGAGTTTCTAAATCAAACATGTTTGCTGTAGAATGATATTCAAGATGCCACTTTGCACAGCAGTGAGTGCTGATGTTGCAGTAATATCCTTGCGCAGGGCCTCATACAATGTGCTCTGCTTTTTTTCTCTACAGTAGTGGATCAGTAATGAAGGCAGTAATGGACAGCTCTCCAAATAAGTGCAGGGTCCTACATAGAAAAATTACAGTCGACTCAACGTCAATGTCAGTAAATAAACTATATGCCACTGAACTAGCTTAAGGCTTGAAGATAAGGGCATGAGGAGGATACAGCTGTCAAAATATTAAATGCATTGTTTCATCTGTAAATTAGCAATTTTTTCCTTGACATATACCTTACACAAATCCTCGAGAAAAAAAAATGGATTGTATATTTTTCCAGAAGTTCATAAAATAAGTATAATCAGTTGGCATTATTTGAAAGAGGTGCTTTTAGAAATAATATAACATAATCTTCTAGCTATTTATAGAAATATATAAGCCCTGCTGATGAACTAATCCTCTCCCTCATGAACACTTAAAAACTATTTGCTAGTCTAGTTAATCTAGCCACTGAAGTATTCAAGTATGTAAAGGAAACATACTTCATAAATTAAGTCTCAGATAGTATGCAGTCAAAATCTATGTCAATCCCAAAACTTTGAATGCATGCTTTGATTATTTGAGAAATGGGGTGATCAATTCAATACAAAGCAGTAATACATATAACTATATACATGCAAATAGTTGGCACTTCTGTAGTGTCTTTCTAATACTCAGTTCATTTTAAAATTTCACAGCCCTGTTCTGTAAAGCAATTTAAGCACGTTTCTTCCTTCTTGCAGGATAGAAAAGCACTAATTCAATCTTATCTAAAAGGAAAATGAGATAGACTGATTATGGCGATGTCATCACATGGCCAAGTTTCTATCCTGTACTTCCCCTAAAATTCAGCATCCAGGTAATATGATATAATGGAAAGGGACCGTAGCACAGTAAGAAGAGAATTTTATACAAGGAACACTGCTTTTCCTAATGCATGAGACAGTTCCTATAACCTGAAGTATATCACTGCTAGAACATTGCTAGAACTATATCGTTGACTGAACATGAACTGAAACATGATATATATGCATAATCTTCATTTATTGGCCTTGAATGTTCACCCAGGTTAATACATTCTTCCAAATTTAACAGCTTCCAAACTTAAAGCCTTTACAGGCAGAAAACCAAGAATAAAATGCACCTGCAATTCTTTGACAAACCTTGCCTGCTGTTCCTGATCAGAGCTGCATTGTCAATGTTTAAACACTCAGATAATGATATAGCACGTTGTCTCCTTGTACAGAAAGATGCTGATCAGGATCTCATGATCTACTTTACATTAGAGACAGGAGGAATGGCTGTGGTTTACAAAGTACAAAGCAGGTAGGAAAGAGGGCATACGGTAAACTCGAATTGCACTGACACAGAGAGTGTCTTTAAAGCATCTATATAGAACACACTTCTTTACTGACTCTGCTTGCAAACAATGGAGTCATATAAATGTAACATTTTAACAGAAGAAAGAAAAGAGAGTTGGTCTTTAAAAATACAGTAATAGAGATTTGGAAAAGGATCCCCAGCCTAAACCTCTTATCTTCTCCAGACCTCTCTGATTTACAGTGCTGACGATGCGGTCCTCAGCTTCAGTAGTAGAGTATCATTTGCTTCCTTTCAGGAAAGCAAATAACCCCTACAAACATGCATGCAGCAAAGTTTGAAAATATCATATAAATTACACAATATTTGGTGTTCCATTCTTTTTGTTTATGATATCCATTCAAATCTTGGTAAAGGGAATGCATGTCTGCTCTAAAACAGCAGAAGCTATTCTGGAACACCCCTCCCAAAACTGCAGATTAATTTGGTGTGTCCTGTATTATTTCTTCACTTATTTTTATTTGCTGTGTTTCTGTTTACTCCAATTACAGGAATAATTTGTGATTCTCCATGAGGAGGTTTCCCATGGAAGATAAAATCTTTTATTTGAGCAAGTGGCATTACTGGGAAAAAAAGACAAGCTTTCAGACATGAAAGTCCCTTAAGTTTCCATGTATATATTAGTCTCAAAAAAACCATAAAGATTCAGTTCTACCTGTTCTGTTCTGAAAGAATATTCATTTGGGTTTGGAATGCTGATCAGAGCTGATATTGATACGTCCCTTACCTAAAAGCTTACAGATGATGAACTTGCAATTTTCTGAGGCAGTGTAATTAACGTGTCTCAGACCCCACAAAAAGGCTATAGACCATAATAAGTCACTTGTTTAACCTCATACTGCAAAAATCAAGAACTCTGGTATTTTGAGTTGGGAAGTTTGTGACCTGTTTTATCACATGGTCCGTTCCTTTCCTGTTCTGCAGTCAGCAGGCCTATTTGCAAGTAACTAATGCTTGGTGGTGAGTGGCAGCCAAACACTGTCTGTCTGACGCTGTTCCCAAACACAATTTCAGGATTAGTGTAAACTGTTCATTTCGAAGAGTGCAGGCTTCAGGATCTCAGGCAATTTACTTCTTTTTGTGAATAGTGTCTCTGAACTCAGTGGATCCACATGTGCAGCTGAAATTTCATGCTGTCTATCTGTTGAGACTAAATGAAAATACATACAATATAATTTGAAAAAAAAATGAATTATGAGACATTAATGATTTTGCCAGCACCTTTTACTCCAAAGAGTAATTTTATCTTTAAATTCTACTTTTTACCACCTTCAAATCTTAGGTCCTTTTTTTCCTGACTACCATATTTCACTTTAGAAGATGCCCTTGTCAAATGTTTCTGTGCTAAGAGTTACAACGTAATTGTGATGCTTCTGAGTGTCTAAAATAATCACTATACAAAAATGTGGGTTTAATTGTCATGACTAATTTTTTTCTGTTACAACTTTTCTCATAGGTTCCATGGCACATACAGTATTTTTAAGACAGCTCTTTAAAGCCTTATCTTTCACCTACAAATATTTAGGTGTCTAACCCCAGATCATTTTAGTGCAAAAACTTGGTTTAGAACTTAGTCTTCAAAGACATGTGATTGTATTTAAATTAGGCGATCTCAATGCTTGCACGTTCATAAGATTTTGATGTTGGTCTTTCAATCTACAATGGATTTAATAATAATAAGTGTTGATCTAAATGACATCATGTGAACCTACAGAAACAGCACGGGTGGAGAACATGGCTGAATACATGTCGATCTTGCATATCACACTGGAACATTTTTTATGTGTACCATTGTTGTTCATAGCTTTATCTGTTAGTATAACTGCTGTTCCAGAGATAAAACAATTCATTCAACAACAAGATGATTGTCTAAAACTTTTAACATTAGCAACATGAAATGCAACACATCTATTAAAGAATTACATTATTAAAAGTAGTAAATTTCACTGCTGTTATCAGCTCTTAGGATTTTATTTCACTTGCTTGCTAGAAGATGCTGCAGAGCAGATGACTCACCTGGTCAGAGCACCTGGAGAAATCAAAGTGTAGAAATCCAAGTTCCTCCGACCCCCTCTTCTCCCGCCCAATGTTATTATTACTAGTTTGTTTGGATTTTCCTCCATACCACAAGGTAGGTACCTTGTGCTACCTACCACAAGTGAGCTAGGTAGCTCACTTTGGAAGAGACATTGCCAATGAGGACTCTGCTGGCCTGTAGACTTGAGGATTTGGGCTGGTACTGCTTGCCTGTGGTGGTTCCCATTGAGTTACAGTCCCCAGCAATGGCCGTAAGACCTTGCAGATGGTAATTGGCTCTGTATTGGAAAAATATAATTACTGTTCTGCTAGATGTTCTCTTCTTACCTGTGTTGATTTGCTTTTTTGTTACAAGTGTATACAAAGGAGTCATACCAGCAGTCTGGGTCAAGGATGAATACGAATCAGATAGTCCTAAGGATGTTGCTGGTGCTACAAGTGCTAGTGCTACAGTTGGTGGTAGAAGACTTTTACAGATCAGACCAAGCCAATGATCTCACTGTTGTCAAATTAGCATGCAGCACTAATCATAGTTTTAATTATAAGGTATTGTAGACTAAGAATATGTCATCTGTCATAAAGCCTGCTGGGACAAAGTTATCTTCTCTTTTCCCCAAAAAAAGCACTTTTTTTGCAATATAACTGAACATTATGTATTTGTTCACATTCAAAATTTCACATGCTATGACGAAGCGTTTTCATTCTAGTGTTAGGCTTCTAATCCCAGATTTATTAGAAGATATAATGAGGGCCCTGAAGAAGGACTGAAATGGAAGCAACGGAGGAATTCCCATTTCTTTTGGGCTGGAAGGGAACTAGCTACACAAATGCATTGCGTAAAAAACACTATGTCTGTGTGTAAGGAAATTCTGCTTTTTACACAATCGGAACCAGACATGGAAAAAGTACAAAAAGCAGCAGACAGTCCAACAGTAGACAAAGGGGATGTAACAATATTTTTCTGTCTCTGAAAGCACAATAACTGCATGAGTAGGAGTTTATATAAACTGGTTCTTAATTCCAGGTTAAATTTAGCTGCTTGGTGCCATATATTTTGTTCTTCATTTTCCAGATTAAAAAGCTCTTACAATTGGGAGTATAGCATCACCCGCTTAATTACTGAAAAACAATGAACTACTGGCTACTGAAAATTTTGGGTAGCATATGCAGCAGCAGCAGGCATGACGGCTGCCTGCAAAGGACACCCTTTTTTGTCAGTTTAGAAAGATTGTTACTAGCCTATGAAAAATGATGAAAGCAAAGCCATGAGAAAATCCAACAGTATAAATACTAGCCAGAGCAAGGGAAATTTAGTGCGCAGGCTTTAAGTTCAGAGGTAGATGTAAGAATTAGACATGTGGGAGTCAATGCAATGAGTGATGGGATTTTTCACTGTTTTAATCATTCTATAATTTCTCAAGTATTTGAGATAATGATCAGGGCTAGACAATGAGTGATTGCCTGTTAACTGCAAGGCACTTATAAGCTGTCCAGGGACAGCTGCCTGACAGATATGAAGGTCTTCCTTTTGCATTTGGGCTGATCAGTAATATTCTGAGGCTGCATGGGCATAGATTATCTGAGATCAAGTGCTGTTAATATTCTTGCTCCTGTTTATACCATTTATAATTTGATTAGTCACTTTGTTTTCTCTGAGAGGTTTGTCTAACATTATCCTTTACAATGAATACCCAACAACAGTTCTGAATCTGCATCTCTCACCTAGACACTGCCTTTCTTCTCTCGTATGATGAAGTAGGAAAACCTGCAACCCATAAAATAAATTCAGAGTCTGGATTTGCCCTTTGGGAACTGCAGAATGTCTTTACCAGGCAGTTCAAATAGGGACTGAAATCTTGATTTTTTTGCTTGTTAGAAATGTAACAGTGAAGATAAGAAACTGTGTGCACAATGCAGCAAATATTATTTACACGCTGCAAATCTGTGGGCAAATTTACCTAGGCTCTGGGGATGCAATGATGAGAAGCATTATGCAGAGGATTGCAGAAGATTTTGTGTGCATCTTTGCACAGGTCCAGGGCTGGGGTGCTTGACTAGGCTGCACTGGTCTGATTCAGTCCCTGCTAACTGGAAAAAAACAGCCTTTCCATCTAAACAGAGGACAGAGATTGCAGGACGGAGTCAGAAGTACCTTTGGCATAAAGGTGTCTTTGTCTGTGGTCACACTACAACATGGGATGTTCATCAGCTGAATTTAAGTGAAACTCATGAGGCATAAACTGTGTCTCTGGGCCAGACAGTGACTGAAATTGCCCCATAACTCTAAAAGATTTTCTATGAGTAGGAGAGAAGAAAGCTTACAACGCAGTAAGAACATTGAAAAGGGAGCCCTTTTCCTTTGGATCAGAAAAATCTTTCGAGAAGGATGGTTAAAATAGCAGTATTAATTTTCTTTTCTCAAATATGAGGAAAGTAATTGTTTCTGGGGTTTCTGGGGTTTCTATTAAAAACTTCTTTTTGTGCCCCTACAGAAGAACAGTAAAGATTCCCAGTGGTAGTAAAGGTACTTAGCTGGGCTGCCCAATTTTGGATAAAGAGTATATTAAAACCCCAGAGGTTCACAAATATAATAAAACTGAATACTCTGAGCATTAAACAGCATTAAACATCCTCGGGAAGTTTCTGAAAAAGAAAGGGGTCATCATATGTCTTTTATCAACAATATAGGGACAGGGATTTTTTTCTGCCCTGAGTTATCTTTTAAAACCATCTAGAAAAGAGCATCAGAGTAATGAAGTCTATTTTATGTACATTTACCCTGATTCTTACTGGTCATCTGGGAGTGTTACTAGGCCAAGTCTTGCCTACATAAACTTCGTTGACTGCTTCAGCAGTGATACTTATGGCGATGATAATTCCTTCCCTTCCCCCACAATCTTCTTAAACAAAGAAAAGATAGTCTTTGCTACCCGTGACAGTGGTGGGGTTTTCTCCTTCTTCTCTTCTGAGTTTAAGCACCCCAGTATGGCTAAATTAATCCATGAGTTACACATAGGGTTTGTGTGTGTGACGAAGAGCCACATGTACACTCAAAGAAATTGCAAAACTAAAAGTGATTTGGAGAGATTAGATCAAATGGTGCCTGTACATGTGAGATCCCTGAGACTGAAGGTAGCAAGTGCGTAGGCTAGAGTCCAAATTCCCAAATAGAAACACACACAGAGATCGTAATTTTCATAAATTCATAGCTTAATCTGACAGAAAATAAGATATAGGAACATGAATGTACAAGCATACACGTTTTGCTTTAAGGTTCCTTAACGCTAGTTGTTAGTAAAACCGGATTTCTACTATGAACATAGAACCCTAACTTTGGTCAGTCCTTTGCTAATTTAGCAACTCTCCATTTCATCAAATGGGGGCTGTATCCCAAGGAATAACTCTGACAAGGGGGTCCCCCAGAATCTGGAATATTATCATATTCCAATTTAAAGAAATTTAAAGCAAGGATGGCTGACTGAGGATAGAGGTCTCCAGTGGCATTAGGAAAAGAGAAAGAGTGTGAGGGAGTGTGCACATGTGTGACAGGTAGTGCTTCACTTTCTTGTACAAGTGAGGAGAATTGTGCCTGTCCTTAAGTTTTGTGGTGAGTGGAGGCAAAGTTCCTGGTGTTGCGTTTGAACCCGCTTGCTTCCCTTCCTTTCTTCTTTTCTTCTGCTTCTCTCTCTCTCTCTCTGCTGTTGTTATGTGCAGACCCCAGACATTAAAACCTTGCACTGATTCTTATGGAGCCTGTTAAGATTTGCATGTGTTAATAAAATGGGGCTCTTAACCCAGAAGCTCTGTTTGGGGCAGTACCAGTGGAGAATAAAAGATTGCTGTTAGTCCTGGCCTGAGTCAGGGGAGCAGTAGATGGATTCTTCTGCTGAACAGAAAAGAGGTTCCAGAGAGCCATTACCTTGGGAATCCCACCCAGAGCAGGTTCATCCAGTGCTGGGAGTTGTCCACAGGAGGAGACTGCATTGTCATGCCCGGACGGAGAATTGCATGGTCATGCATTGCCACCACAAGGTCATCGAAGTATTGTGATCGCTGAGCTGGCACGGGAGTGTCCAATTGATGCAGAAGCGTTTTGAGATGATTGTCTGCTAATCACGCCCACCTGACCTTTCTCGCTAACAGCTCCTGCCCCACTTGACCTTTGGCATGGCTGGGCAAACCTTCCTGTTTAGCCCTTGTAGCTATGGATCTGTGTCAGCCAGCACGGCTGTGAGTCAGGGTATTGCATGGGCACAAGCAGGGAGCTTTGCATTTAAGCATGGGGACTCAAGCGTGTTCTCATCAAGGCAAACTGCCATCCTTTACAAGGCTTTAGTTATCCCTGCATCTTTTTGGTTGCAAGTTCAGGCACAGATGTGTAAAGAGAACTTCTTGTTCACACTTCAGTGACTGACCATTGATTCAAGTCCTGTTAAAAACAACTACAGGAAGAAAAGAAAATCCTTTAAGGAAACTGGCTTCTTTCTACTCTGGATTATTTCCACACAGAATGCTATATAGGGCTGACTGAAGATGATAGGTCTAAGGGGAAAAAAGGGTGGCTGGCAAAAGTTTAAAAAAATATTTTTTGATTTTTCACTAGTTGCAGAAATAACGCTGATTGTGTCTGTTTCTGTCTTGTTAGCAGCTGGTTTGTGGTAGTCCTACTCTGTAATCTTTGTTTCACCCATCACTGTGTCCCAATAAAAGTAATGACTGCTACATGGGCAGTATTTCTGAACAGTGAAAGCCACACTTGCAAATTAATGTTGCTTTGAGTTCAGCAGTTCCAGCCTTGATGGATCTTTCTTATTATTTTTCAGTCTTGAGTATTTTGATAAACACTCGAATCAAAATTTACTAAAGAAGTCATCAGTTATTCTCAAGGGAATTCAGACTGTCCTGGGTAACAGTATGCAGGGCAAACTAAGTACATTTAAAACTCTAGTCTCTGTCATTTATTTTAGTGTGGGTCTGATCTAATGGCTGTGCAAGCAGCTGAAAAAAAGTTAGATTTTATATCATTAATATTTTATGCTACAAATGTCTATCATTTGTGCTGGTGTGGTATCTTACCTTTTTCTTCCCCTTTCACAAATGGAATCTGGCTGTTTAAATACAATGGGTATTGGTAAATCACAGTTTGCTTGCTCTAAAGAAAATTACAGCAGGATCAGCCAACCTTGAGTGGAAAAAATGAATGTTGACATTCAATTGAATGATACGCAAAAGAAGAAGATGCTTTTTCAAAAGCATTCCTATGGAAATATTAATTAAGATGTATTGACTGATAAACAGATGTCTCTAAATGCACTTATTCTTAACCTGTGGTTTTTTGTTGAAGAAATAGCTAGCTGCAAATACCGTTTTTTCACAAAGAGGAGAACATTAAACAAATACTGTGCTGTTCTGCTTCATCAGTGGTCAAGATTTTTGCAAGCGTAGTCTCTGTTTTGGATTTGTGTAAACATTGAAATGGAAAGGGAGTCCAATGTGGTTATGCAACTACTGGAACAGAACATCTCCCTCCTGTGCAGATGGGCTCGAAGCCTGAGGTTGAGTCAGTGCATTTATGTCTCTCTGCATCTTTCCCTTACCTAAAAATGAGATAGAAACTTTCCTCATCTTGCATACAAGTACATTGTAAGCTACGAAATGCTCTTGATATTCATTTAGATTTGCGGTTTCAGTGGTACTTGATATATTTTGTGAGAATTCTATTGTCACCCTCTTTGCGTAATTTGAGCAGAGGCTGGTTTGCTCTACGTACATAAAAGAATGTTGGCCTTAATGTACCCAGGCCCCTACCAGTGATAGCTCTCTTGTCAAAGAGATCACTACATCATAAAGCATAGATACTTTTTAATCTTCTCCTGCAATCTCATTCACAACTGGTGGTGGATGTGCTTTTAAGCAGTAATGAAAGAAAAGAGGGTAATTCCAGCAGATGCAGTGCAATATTCAAGCCATTATACCAAATAACACCTAGAATATGGGATCCAATTCAGATTATTTGCATTCAAAAAAGACCTATTAAAATCAAAAAAGTTGCAGAAACTTATGATTAGACTAACCAGAGGTCTGAGGGGAAAACTGCATGAAGTTAAAGAAACAATTATGTAATAAATAACATGAGGCCACTGAGAACTGGCTTCCATCAAATTTCCTTCTGATTCAAACCTGATGATTTCTGAACCTTATATTTTACTTTCATGTTCCAGCCTGCTTTCCTATATAGACAAAGCAGATATGATTAGATTGGTCTGCCAGTTCCCTGAAAACTTGCAAACTGTTGTTATGTACATTTCAATTGGCCAAGGCATGAAAAGATATTGGAGAAAGAGCTCCAACAGATCTTGAGAAAATGGGTGGCTATGTGGAGAAGAAAAATTCATGTGTGTTATCTACAGCAAAAGCCGGAGGGTAAGGTTAGCACACTGATCATCCAGCAGGTGTACAGCTTGAAAACAGCATTGACACATCCGTCATGCTTCACAGCTGGCAGTTAAAGGATATTACTTAGCTCAGGATATTACTTAGCAGTGGAAAGCAGCAGAGCAAGAGTAGGGCTTGCAGGTACTGGGATATCTGCCTGGATGTCAGGGAATATGGGATGGAGATTGTGGGGAATGGAAGGTGGGTAGTGACAGTGAACCCAAACTCATGGGAAAAGTGGACTTTTGCATTTTGCTGCTCTAGAAAAATCATCTCTCTTCGTTGAAGGTGTTGGGAAAGAAGACTGTATATCCACCAATCTTTCAAATTCCTAGTGTCCAAATACTTGGTGGAGAAACTACCCTCCAATTATCATTTGCCTTTAAGATTTCTTTCTCTTTTTTTTGTGCTCAGCTTCACACAATTCTGCCAGGGAATCCTCCCATAAATCTTTTATTCTCTATCTGACACCTTTATTTTAAGTCTCTCTAGGAGCGTAGTAAAATTCTGAACTGAATTTAAGATTCTATTACTGCATTAATGCCTCTCTGCACACAGCTGGTTTTTACAAGAAGATTAAAATGCTATTTAATCCATACTCCAAAGAAGCCTTATTTTCAGCCGGTGACAGAGGAAAGAAACATTTTGTCAGAGACTTCAAAATGAAGCATTATTTAAATAGGTATATCCTTCTGCAACAAACACTGTGTAAATGGCAGGTATCATAGTATATGAAGACCCACAGAATACCTACAAGTTTTTAGAAATTCTGCAATATGGGGTTTTTTTGGGCAAGTAAAAGCTAGCTCCAGACTGTTACAAAGAAAATCTGTCTCCAGAAGTAAAGTTCATGAAGATGTCAGTAGATACAACAAAATCTGGTGCCAGGTGCCCTCTTGAACACCCTTTTTCTGTTTTTTTTTAGGGCAACCCAAGTGAATGACTGAGGAGAGATAAATATTATATGGGGTATATAGTACATGAGATTTGCCACAATAGATCAAATATTATGTCTTAGAATTTTTTAATCTTGGTATACTCTGATCTTTAATAACTTCTTGGACAGTGAGTTCCACAGTCTGATGACATAGTAAATGAAAAAGAATTCTTTTGACATAATTTTGCAGTTTGCTATTGTTAAATATCTTAAAATATTCTCTTGTGTTACAAGGAGAGGAGAGAAGCAGCTCAAAATTAAACTATTTTTCTCTTCCTACTCATTATTTTCTGTACTTTGTTTTCATCAAGTGCCTTCATTCCTCTCTTTTCCTAGAGCAAACACTCATTTTTCCTCCTAATAGAGTTGTTCCAGGCTCTGGCAACTGGTGATGAGATCCAAATGCAAGTAAGGGAAGGTGTTAAGGCTGCAAATGGTCTCTGCAGAATGGGCTGACATTAGTCTTTTTCTCACTGCTTTGTTTAGGTAATGAGAAAGCACTGAAGATAGGATGCTGTTCAGTTTTTCTGAAATGAGGGAAGAAACAGAGAGACTGTGAGAAAGAGAAGTCCGTATCAGCCCCTGTGGTAAACTTGATGGATTTTGCTGGCCTGGTCCTCTGGCTACATAGAACTAGTATGCAGCATACATTAAAATATTCATACACTGGGCGATAACCATCTTTCAGGACTGATGTGAGATTGACTCAGAAACATACAGCCCTGGGGGCTTGGTTCATGTTTCTTTAATGCTTGCTGTTGGCAACACTGCTTCCATTGATAAATTCTCAAAACAAACTCGTGAGCCAAGATTGCTTTTTTCTTCTATGACTGGTATTTTTTCACCCAAAAACCTTGGTAATTTTACTTAATAGTTAAATTTTATTCATTCCCTCTAGTGCTGATTCTCTGTGAAGGAAAGGGAATGCATAATTTGGTCTGGTATATTAGTTTTGCTAAAATTCACTTAGTATAGAATGCATGTCAAACAATGTGTCTTCTCAGATATCAATATCACTACCTTTACTAACATAAATGCTACCTGTTTTGCATAAAGGTAATAATAAATGACTATGCAATTAGCACTTAAGATCCTAAAAATCTGCTGATTACTTGGGGAAAAAAAAATAAATCTCTCTCTGAAACATAATTCAGATTAAATTTTTACTTCAAATTTAGGTGTCTGTGACATGAACATTAACATTAAGATATTAGCAAGGGTAAAAGGGGAGCTGAATATTTATGGAAGCAGCAGGAAATATTTATACTATAATAATAGAGATGCGGAATGACTTCCAGAAGGCATATAAAACCAAAGTTACAAAGTGTAATTGTATTGTTATGTTATGTATCTTCAATTCTCCTACATATGAGCATGCAAGGGCTTTCTGCATCATTCTCTGAGGTACAACCTTGTGGGAGACCCACTGAATCTACCCCATTACAGTAATTGGCTATGACTTGCAGCTGGAGTTTCAGGTTTGCACCTGATACACCTCAAGCAAAAGAAAAAGATTCTCTTTTCATGTGTCTTCCAACTGCCAAGGAAACGTCTTCTGAAATGTGGAAACATGAAAGGAGCTACGTATATAAGTTATACCAAGTTGTAAGTTATAGGAAGAATGAAGTGAGATGATATTTTCATGTCTGCTCCCTCCTTGCACTCCTAAATCTGCTGAGCTTTGTGGAAGTATCGTGAGTTACAAGGATGCAGAGGAAGACTCCATTTCAGGTTCTGAAAATCAAGGGGGAAAAATACACATAGAAAGCAAAAGTACAGAATGAACAAACCAGTCTGCAAGCTGAAACCATCTCCCAGGCCCACACTGAACCCCTCACCAACCAAATTTTACTGAACTCTTCACTCTCTGCGTGGATTATTACCTCATGCCCTCTGTGATTTTTTTTTTTTTCTCAGTGCTCCGTGCAGAAGCCTTGACCCACATCCCATTGCTGATGCTTGCCTGGCCATTCTGCCAGTAATTTTTGTCTCATTTTGTATTCATGTCTCCAACTAGGGCTTTAGAATTTTAGAAGTGCCTCTTCAAGAAATTCCTGTTAAAAAAGCTTCATTTCTGGTTCAATAACTTCCTGTTGCAGATTTGTTCCAGTTTTAAATTCAGTCTCTGATTTCCCCTAAAAAAAAAACATGCTGCAAAATGTAATTGGGAAGAAAGATCAGCATGTAATTACTAATAGCAAGTATTCCCTGAACACATACATAACTAATAAATACATAAGAATGGCAGATTTTCTGCACTGTTTGTTTCGTTCAATCCTCCTTTAATTGTTTTTGATGTTTTTTTATCTTCCTTCAGAAGTAATAGTTCATAATTATTCGTTGTTACTGAAGCGATTACAGAAAACAATTATTGATTTTCAAATCAGACATTCCAGATTTACAAGGTGCTTTGGACTCAAAATATATTACATATTACATAGGTCTTTCATTTGACGTCCTGGATGTCATTTTAGTGCTGATCAGCGCTAAACTGTCCTATAGACTTTTCCGCCTAAGACCAGTTGATTTTCTGATTCTGGAATAGTCAAACAGGTAGCTCTTACATGTTTCATTAGCATGCGGAAATTCACTAGTCAGTGCCTACTGAGTCACCATTCCTCAGATTCAGCCCCTGTCCATTGATTTGCGTAGCTGTTAGTTCTTGGGTTTGATTTGCGTTCCTTCTTTTGGGAAGACATCTGATGTATGTATAGTCCATTTAGTGGTGTTTTTTTTCATTTAGAATTATAATTTGTGATAAAATTCCTCCTGCCAGCTTTTCATTTTTTCCACCCTACAGAACTGGTCCCAAAAATCTTGGATTGGTCAAGACATTCTGTTCCCTTCATTTGACTTTTCAGAGGTGACAGAGAAGAATCTTTAAATGCCTTCAATTAGTGACAAAAAAGCTACATAAACTGTAATGAAACTACTTAAACAATGCTAATCCTAATTATGTTTACTTACAGTCTCATCTTCGTTCTTTCTTTGCAATTAACCTTGATCATTTCACCATTTTGTCATTTGATCAATCCTCTGGTGTATTTTATTTTATCATAACTAGTATATTTTGCCTATATGCCTAGGAGGACAAACAAATGAGTACACCTCAGGAAGACCAGGATGAGAGCTAATTTGCCTCAGAAATGGTGGTCCAGTTCTGCTGCATTTGTTCTTAAATAATTTTTAGATGGTTGCTCTAAGTCATTCTAGTCAGAGAAAACCTTACTCAGAAAGACATTTTAAGACTATGTTTAGTAACAGGTCTTCCAGAAAATTCTTACTGTGTAGGAGCACAAGTGATACTGAGCAAACATGGCCACTTTCAAAAAAAAAAAAAAAAGCTCCATAAGACCTTCGTTGTGGTTTTTTTTTTCTGCTTTTTTAGATACAAAGCTGTTCGGCTATGGTACTGGCTTATAACTGCCATGGTGAGCTGCCACAAAATCTATCATCATTCTGGGAAAAGTGCTTTGGGCTCATACTTTAGATCTAATGAAGTTTACTCTTGCACTGCATTGAACCTTGCAAATAATCCTACCAGGTAAGTATTGTTTCCATGATCTCTCTCTGATCCCACAACTGAGTTGTTTGAATATAGTCATGTTAGTTTGTTTTATTCTCAATTATGAGTTAAAACAGGCACAATACAAAAGAAAACTACAGTTGGTCTCCTGTCTCATTTAAATTACTGGGAGTGAATCACATACAAAACCCCCGCTGCGATCTATAAACGGCAGATTAAATGTACTATGTTACATTTAAACTCTAGTACTATAGAAAACATGTATGCAGGTGGAGCCCATGCACACATCAGAATGGTTTAGTTTTATTTTGCAGCAATGCCACTTACTTTTCTGTGTCATGGAAAAACTGAGTTCTGTAGCAAGCAATACGTTCACAGAGAATTTGTAACATCAGTATGAAACTCCCAGAGAGTCATTTGGAAAATATCTATTAAGAACCTTCTCTTTTGCATTTCTGTTGCTGCTTAAATATTCATCGTCTGTTTAATTCCATTATGGATGTTTTCCAAATTCAAAAGACTGGCAATGGGACTTGTATATAAACCTCCTAATCTGAACAACAGTCCACATCATTTTTGCTGCTTAGAGACATTAAAGATGGAAAGGATAAGTATACTGAAAAAAAAAAAAAAAGGCAGTACAGATTTGGCAATCACAAACTGGAGTCTCAAACTAAAGAGGAGTCTTTCCCAGGCCTAGTCCCCAGCGCTAAGCGTCATGGTCAGCAGGCTTTTCCTTTGAGAATCAATGATGTCATACATTCTTTCCCATCCTTCACCAGTGCTTTTCTGGACAGTTGCCATCACGGTCATGCACTGCAAAGAGACGTGAAGTGCAAGATCCAGTTCTTCAAACATAACCCCGTGGTCTCATTCCCCATAGCCAGTGATGACACTGGTTTTGCTGGAGGTACAACACCAATAGCAACAACTTCCCCAACACAGTAGTGACACCAGAGTACTTCTCTGTCTCAGCTTTTCCAGGTCAATGCACACAGGGTCTTCCTTTCACCAAAAAGACTTTTAAAACCTTTTCCCAAAACTGGCCTCACTGAGTTTTCTGTCCCTGTGCCACAGGGGAGATGTGCGATCTCGCACTGGCCCCCGGGGGGCACATATTCTATTACACCTCTTGCACAACACCTACAGAAAATTGTATCTCTCCTACCATCCAAGACATAGGACATCTGATCAGTGAAGTTGTAACTTCTAGAAGAAGAAACTTCTAAGCGGTCGCTCATATCTAATTTTCAGATTTATTTTTTTTTTCCACAAAGTGCTACATTGACTGTAATAAAAGAAAATAGAATAATCTTCATGTCAAAAACATAACCCACCAGGAAACTGTTCAGTTAGTAGCAAATAATGCCAACTGTTTTTCTGTTGTTTTTTGACATTCATCCTTAGATTAGATGCAGGAAAGCTTAAGTAAGTTTAGCTGATGCTAAGCTGTCCTCAGTATCACTCTGTGTGAAACTGTGTGACCTGTTGCACTGCATAGTGCGGCACAAGGCCAGGTTTCTGCTCTTCAGAGCTCAGCCCAATTGCTTGCTTTCATCAATCCAGCCTGAACAGTAAAGAATAGGCAGCTGTCCATCACCTGAAATACAACTATTGTGTATTACAGCTTAATTTACATTTAATTTTAGAGTTTTATCAGCAAGCCTAAATCCTTGTTACAGTACTGCCTTTGCTGCAAAGAGATTTTTTCAGTCTGGTCAGACAAACAACAGTTCATTTATGCATCTGTGTTTGCTCACCATGTACAATGGATTTGTTGGTGCAAATGCTACACAAAGGTATGTAGCACTCGTTTGCCAACTTAGCTTTGAACTCATGGACTGTTTGCATTTTCATGCTGTAGAATGGCCTGGAAACCTCTCAATTATGGAGTAAACTACTGGAGAACTTACCATGATTGAATGGCTTCTGCCCGGCCTTTTTTTTTGTCATTGGGACATTGGTGCACATAATGTTATTGGCTGTTGTCTGAAATTGGAATGTTAGTGTACCCAGTCACCACTGCTCACCTGTGCTCACTGTGATGCCTGTGAACATCAGCCTTTCCTTACAGACATGGAGGTGTGGTGAGAAATGAAGGATCACACAGGTAAATCAGGTAATCCAAGAAGATATAAAGTAACTGGAAAAAACTGCCCATACAGTTTTGTAAGATACCATATTTTTTAAGAGGTAGGAGATAAGATTTTTTTATCTGTTCATTCACAACTCACTGACTGTATACCTCTGAGTGGCCGGGACAGGAAGACTGCCTGTTTCTTGCCTGGCTGAGGTGGGCTGGGAGGGGTGAAAGCTTTGGCAGGGGAATATTATGCATTCCCTGAGTGCAACTGCACAGATCCAGGAGAAGATCAGTAAAAGTCGCTCCCCCTCGGAGCTCTGCCTGGCATGAGTTCAGTCACAGATGTGCACACCATGTTTTCTTCCTTGGTAAACCAGATGACAGCTTATTACCCTTTACCAAGTCCATCAAACAACGTAGAACTACAAAAAAAAAATTATATAAAGGGTCAATGCCTTTTTCTTCTTGTAGTACTGAACTTCCCTTACAGGTGTAGTCTAGCGTTTCCTAACCCATTTGCTCCCGAGTCACTTCATAGGGATCGGATACAGACATAACACAGACCTTCAAAGAGCTTCAGCTTGTGCTCTCCATGTACAAGCTTTGCCAGTGCAGCCACTTTGGTGCATGGGAAGGTGTGGAGGGTTATGTTACAGCTTCCTTTTTCCTCTCTGTCTTCAGAGAGGCGCTTTTCTTTTACCACTCAATCTTGCCTTGCCTGGAAGGGAAACCCCAGTTTTGGACAAATCTGTCTTACTCCTCATTATCAGTATTTTAATATATGCACCTTCCACAACAGAACTATAAACCTAGCTGTATGGCTGGATTACAACAAACCTAGTTTCTCAACAGCTTCAAATGAATGTCACATTTTTCTGAGTTTTTTGGCCCACCCTGAACTTCAGCATTTTGACAGCTATCTACTCCCTCCCTTGACCCAAAACAGCTGCAGCTTACATGATGCTATTCCATAGCTGACTAATGAAAAAGAGCATCGGGATGAGAAACGGTATTCAAACTTCTGGTATTCATGTCATCACTGATGCTGCTGTAAAGTGTTGTTAGCAGCTATATAGATTTGCTTTCACAGAAGCAGATGCTTTGGTTTCTTTCCTCCTTGCATGAGTATGGAGGGCTCTTTATTCTCTTTCTGGTGTGATCAAGGGCTCTGAATGGGTCTACATAGAGCTGTTATAAGGCACTGAGAGAGTTATTAGGCTGATAGCCTAGACTGGCTGGCAAACACAGAGCAAAAACCCATCCCTCTGTACGGCAGTCAGCTGCCAGTCTTCAAGGGGCTTTCATGGTGTTCTTTCAACTACGTGGAAATTATCTATTCTGCAAAATGGACTGTTCTCCTGAAGGATTAGGCAGCTTATCATTACCACATAATTTCCTCAAAGACGAGCTGGCTCGCTGTTCCTTTTCATGCCATTAATGAGTTACTTGAGCCAAAAAGTACAGCTTGTAACTATGATTACATTAAAAACGCTTTGTGAAGATTCCTCTGATCTTCTCTAATAACCAAATAGACAAACTTTGACTTGGAAGGATGTCTTCAACAGTTGTCTAGTCAGTCTGCCTAACGCAGTGTGAATTTGCCACAGTCGTACTTCAGACAGATTTCTGTGGCATGCTGTTAAATCAGGCCTGAGGTGTGTGATCATGTCTTCTTGATGTCCACAAAAACTGTGCCTAGATACTGACTTGTCCTGAAGGGTGAACTGTGTTTATTGCTTATTTCTCAGCCTGTTACCACTTACCTTTCTGAGGTGAGACTGTACAGTCCATTTTGATTGCCAGAGCTTAACTTGGAAAAACGAAGAGGCACTGGATTATCCCAGGGAGGATTATCCCAGGCGAATACTATCAAAACAATATAGCAGAACTTGTTAAAACTTGTGAATTAATTATGATTGGTTTATATTGTTTTTCCAGGAGCACATTTTTGTAGCCAAATTTTTTGTTTTGCAGCCAAAATAGTTGTTTTGCAGGCTTGAACAAAGTTGCAGGTTTGTAGGTTTGATTTCTCATAAACCCCAGCATTTAAATGTCTCCATATTTATTAATATTGTGTCATCCATCACCATAAAAGCCATATAGGTAATTTGTATAGGTTTTCTGGAGGGTATCTTTGCATTGTCTCACAGTTTTAACAACTTACTCCTTCCTTATGAGGTCTAATTACATGCTACATTATGGAAGAAAAACCTGGAAGGTGGTCTTAGACAATCACTTTCACATGAACCCTTCAGTGAAGATTGAAGTGTGGAAGTATGAATAGGAGAACCTTAAATTATTTTAAAAGCAAACCACAACAGTTATTTTAACCACAGAATTACAAAGGCAAGTTTTTCGACAACTTCAGACATCACTTGAAACTGCTGAATTTTCTAGATATTTGATGAAATTTAGTCCTGGTGGGAGTCTAAGTTTCAGGCACTGATGGCTTAAACTGTGCAGAATCACTAAACCCTTGTAAATATCTTAATCTTAACATCCTAGGAGAAAAAACTTTGATGTTATGTTCGTTACTCCATCTGATCCACATCCATAACCTGTTCCTGCAGCTTTGGTCCAGTAGCCACTTCACTGACTGGCAGACTATTTTAAGCCTTCATCATCTATATAACCAGAGATGGAGTGCATAATAATTCTGTTCTTTCCTTCTTCATCAAAGCACAAGAATCCAAAGCAAAAACAGGTGCAGTTTTGCTGGCATCAGGCTGCACTGAGCTATTTTTTTTTACTAAGCTTCTGATTTTGAAAGGACAGATCATGAAAAATTAGTACAAATGAATGACTATTCCCTTGCATGCATGAGAAAATCCTTCCATATTTAGGTACCCTTCAATTGCTGAAAGATTAAAATAGAGTGGCAATGAGAAGTGGTCATGGAGATCAATTGAATCAAAGCTACATGAACAAGCATTTGGGAAATGAGATGCAGCCAAAGTAAGAACAACAGAGATCTTTCGCTGTTTAAATCCTGAACTAAACTCTTAAAGTACTTCCTGTCTAAATAGAGATTGATTTATCTGTTACTACTGAAAAGTTCTTTCTAAGCCATGTTGCCATTTGTCTCTCAAGAATATTCACAGGACAGTGAGACACAGTGATACCCCTATTTTTGCCTTCTTTCTGAATGCATTTGCATGAAAACAATTTAATTTTTGTCACAGAAACTCAACTGTTCCTGCCATTTGATGCCCTTCTTAAATCCAGAATCTCTATAACATTGCAGGTACTTTGAGTGGATGAGTATATATCAGAAACCAGGAGTTGAGGAATGAAAGGTGTTCACAGCAACAAACAGGCTTGTACAGCTGTGCTGTACCTAGAAATGGTTTCACATGGTTTAGCTGCCAAAGGCTGATCTTGAGCCTGGAAATAAAAAGAAGTGATAGAGGTGATGACCTCTATTAGACATATCCATGTTCTGTGTTTAATCATCCAGGCAAGATGGACCTACTTTGACCTTCTTTATATTTAACAGTATTCCATATTTCCTTCTTCTTTCCCCTTCTGTCCCCACAAACCCCAGGCAGTAGGAGAAGCTTGACTCCTCTGAACAGGATATAGGCAGGGTCAACCCCCCCTGGATGAAGAAAGAGTCTCACCATGGCAGTTTTATTTAGAGGCATAGACATCAACATATTAACCCCAGACCTTGGCATTTGGACAAGATCTGACATTCTCATCTTTGGCACAGAGCTGCCTGTAGAATTTCTAAATTCTTTGATATTATATTTATGTAAGCTTCAGGGAGTGGGGAAGAAGAGGAGGGGCAATCAAGTTGCAAATGGTTCAGCAAAACTTCCATTGTTGTATTCACTAAACTTTCCAAGGTTCAAAGATCCCCTCTCTCACAACCAGCCCTCCATTATAGACAAAAAGCAGCCACAACACACTTACGGTCTTTGACGTTAAGCTCATACTCTTGCTGGAGGCGCACAAGGACAGACTGTGCCTGAGAGGCTTACCAGCAATGGCCTATTAAAGATCAATTAATATTCAAAACAAAACAACACAGAAAAAAACCCACTCGCTTGGTAAGCATTGGCAATGTCACAAAAGGCCTTCTTCGGTATTGCCAGCTAAAATGATTTCTACAGGACTCATGATGTTCAGACTTTTACAATTCCTTGTGTTTGCTTATTTTTATATCTCTTTGCTGGACTTAACATTGCAGGAGAAGGTCTGCTTTTATGATTTTCAAGTTTTTCAGTTGTGCTGGCCTAGAAGCGAAATTAGAAAAAATGCACAGAGTTCTATTCTGCAGGCTCGAAAATCCTCTCTAGTCAAAGACAAGGAGTCCCAGATGAAGTTTCAGAAGACTATCAGATCCATCTTTCCATAATTTACATGTTGATTCTTGATTTTGAACACTTCAAGGTTCTATTTTCACACAGATTATAGAGCTAGCTATTTCCAATAGTAAGATAAATATCATTATTTTGATGTAATTCATAGCTAAAATTCTGTCCAGAATGTGTCAGCGCAATGTTGGAAAGCCATGAAATTCAGCTGTGCTCCAGGGAACTGATAGGGGGGTCATTCATTGTCCACTCTTGGATTATACAAAACAAAAAAAAAACTAGACCTCTTCTGTAGCCATCTCAGCAGTCCTTCCTATGCTGACAGTAGTTTTTTAGCACTTTAATATCCCCTGTTAGTATCACTGAACTTGATAGAAATTTAACTATTGTTTCAGAGTATCAGAACTAAAATGATGTGGAGAAGATTTAAAAACACACACTTTTAATTCTTATTCAAAACCAGGATTTTTGCAGGACTTCAGTGAAATGGAAGTGTATTGCATATATTTGCACATTATTGATTTAAATGGATGCCTGTTGAATGAATGATGTTCTTTAAACTATGATGTCGTGCATCTTTGATATACATTCATTTCGCCTGGTGCTCCTGTGAATTTTGGATAGTCATTTACACCTGTACAACAAAGATGTAAAGCAAACTGTATGATAAGATATTTTTGGTTGGGTTAGGTGGCTGTATAAGATGCTAAACTGAGCAAAAGTGGGACTTACTATGTTGCATCAGTAACAAAGGCTGATATCAGATAAATTGAGTGACATAAAGTGCTGGCCAGCCTGGCTGGAGTGAAAAGCAGATTCCTAATTTTCTTGTCAGCAATTCACAAATCATTCTGTAAGCAAGGGAAATAATGAAGCATGATTCTTGTCATGTTACCCCAAATTGTTCTATTCTCTATACTCATCAAGTTTGACTGAAATTGGACAGTAGATTAAAAGCCTTTGAGCCAGGAGGGGAGGATACTTAGTGGTAGGAAAACACAGTGAGAACACATAAGTAACTGTTTACTTAGGAACTTTGGCTAAGAACATCTTGGTACAACAGCATGGGCTGTTCAAGCACAAAACCAGTTCTTCAACTCAAGGTCTCACTAAGAACCCCTTCTTAATTTACTACTTTGCTTAGTATTGAAATCTCTCACTGTTCACTAAACCACAAATCAGAATATCTCCCAATCTTTTCACACACAAGAGCTTCTAAAAGTAAATCTGTCCTAGTACAAGTTTGATTTTTTTCCACAGAAGTCTTCTATTCCCTGGTACATGTTACACTTTCTGTAAGAATTTTTTTTTTTAGTAATATTGCAGATCTGCTTGCTTTTGGTTTTTTTTGTGAATAAAATGAAAAAAAGTATGTAATTTCTATATTTGTATTACTTTTACAATAATTTGCCAACATATTTTTGCAGAGTGGTGCTTATAGGGAACCAGGACTTGCTAAAGTGTGGGAGAATACCAAACGCTAAAACTTACATGTGAAGTTTTGCATTCAGCCATCACAATATTCCAGGGGTTATATTTAACGTTTTCTAGGGGAACGAGTGACAGAAAGAGGAGTGGAACGATTCTTTCAAAAACATAATTGGTCCAAATATGTACACTTTATCTTACTATTAGTCAAGAGAAGTATAAAAAGAGCAGTAAAAGAAGTACCTAGATGCAATTGTTAGAATTACATTTCATTATAGAAACAAGGAGAAAAACAGACCAGTTTGAATAGTCTTATAATGTTTTTTTGTAGTCCTGTGAAAAAATAATTTGTTACTGTCACATAGGAAGTAAGAATACTAAAATATTTTGAGAGATGAAATTGACAGAATTAGGGAAATTAATTCATAATTTACAAAATACATTGCTTGGTACAAGAGAAAATGTCTTCTGGCCAGCTCTGCAAAGTGCTGTCCGATGGAGACTTTCTCCAAACTTGCAGCAGCTGTTTCTGTCCAGAAAACTGTAATTACAGACTTGTTATCATTTTCCGTATCTTGGTTGAACAGACACTGTATGTTCTTCCAGTTCCACTTCTGACTAAGAGTTGACTGTGCCTCTGCTCTGGGGGAGGCAAGTCCCAGCTTGGCCCTGAGCCAGGCAAAGGCCTCCAGTTTCCGTTTTAGCAAGGTTTGAGGTTGCTCACACAGACCTCAGGGAGGTTGCTTAAGTGGCTCCTCAACTTTCTGCTTTCATCTAGTGCTCCTTCTGTGATCCAAGAGCATGTTTTCAAAGCTACCAAGGTACCTTTAATTGAGTTGCGAGTAACTGATCGCTGAAGTGCCTGTTTCTTAGCTCAGCTGAGGTACTCTGCTCAAAACCTTCATTCACTGATTCTGCAAGATGCTGCTTTTCCTCTGCATTAAAATGATAGATCCACACTTTGCTGATGAGCAATTGCCTGCTGATGTAGAAGTGCAGCAGGAAAGAAAACTCTGCTATAAATCATAGTAATGATACGCACAAATATTACACATAGAAAAGACACATTTTGATCAGGAAAACAATGCCTATTAAATGAGGCCATTTGGTTATGTTTACTTTGAAACCAAAATGCCATATAAATCATTTTACCCTGTATTGATCTTCCTCACACAATCTTACTCCTCTGTCGCCATCCTTCCTCCAAAGTCACATCAATTTTACTGTCGTATTTCAGCTCCTTTGATTGCATCCAGCAACTTAGTGGCCAGATGATGAACTGAGGGCCCATCCGCATAAAATTTAAAAATTACAAGGATCTATAACACACCTACACACTTAGACATATCTACACATTTATCTGCACTTTAACAGTATGGAAACATTGGTCACTCAGTACTGCTTTCTGAGTTAAACTCAGCAACTATATGTGCAAAAATGTAAGCACTGTGTAACATAAGCATAAAACACCCAAATAGCATTCATATTTACTAAAATTGGAAAAGTTGTTTGCTTGAGAAGTATACAGAAATCTGAAGTCATACAAAGTCTAAGCTACTGTTCTAAACGTAATATGGTTTAGTGTCATTTTAAACAATCTTATGGAGTTTACATGGATTTTAATATGAACTACGATAACCAACTTATCAAGGAAGTGTCAAAGCTTACAAAAATGACACTCAAATGATTGGGTGAGCTAGTAATGGCTGGAAACAAGAATCAGTACTTTCCACTGGCAGATTTGACTTCACATCAAGCCAGGTACCAAAGTAATTTGTAGCTGTGGTCCTTAGCAACACGGTTTAGTGATGGCTTTTGTCAGTGTTAGGTTGATGGTTGGACTCGATGATCTGAAAGAACCCTTGCAACCTAGACATTTCTCTGATTCTAAATTTATACCACATTCATGAACTGAAACTTATCAATGTATCTTCTGTAAGTTTCATGCATTTACGTTCATACCAATTTTATCTCTTTCCTTCTCTTCTTGAAAAGAGATGAGTTATTTTTCTACCCAGAATGTGCAACTGCAAAGATGGACAGTTTTTCAAGGCGTTGAAATGCCTTCATTTTTTTGCAGCTATATCTCTACACATGCTCAAAAATTTGGGGTTTGCTAACTTGGGTACAGTCCTGCAGCAGAACAATGAAACTGAAATAAATTCATTGGCCATAATATCATCCTCTTTCCTTCCAGAATTTCTAATCAGACATCCTACCTTCTTCATTTATTTGACAAGTCAATGGATTTCGACAGGCGTATCTCTGACGTGTGAAGGGAACAGACACAATGATTCTCAAAAAGTAGCTAAGGAAAGCCAGCCTGCTGCCAGTCTGCCTCTTTGCTATACAGGGAGGTACATCCCTACTGGAAGGCTGAAAAAGACTTTGAAAACTACTAATCTAAGTTAATAAAATTTAATTCTTGCAAATGAAGTGGCTCTGGTTTCCCTTAAGCATGAGAAATGCTCCACAAAATGAACCATCCCATTGTTCTCTTAGTTATTCTTTAATGGGTGCGTCTCAATGAGTTCATTACTGAAATCCTGATAACACCTGGAAAAGGCAAACACATTTAACTGGAGATTATACTGTCTTGGTCTCACCAGGCAGAGGTTGCTGAACTTTGAACAGATCAGATTTCTGAGGAGATGCAATTAAGAAACCAATTACATGCAATGAATGATAGCACAGGATTAACAACTTAAATGTAAAACGTGTCTTTTTATGACTGGCAAAGTTCCTATCCTCCTTCATTTCAGAAAGATGGACTTGGCTTAGACATAATATGGATACAAGTATTCATTACGATTTTTGATGAATTTGAAAAGCATCAGCTGAAGGTCCTCCACTCTCACACAGCAATATTAATTGGATTC